>VZTV01119690.1:32343-74077 GCA_013400875.1 Anhinga rufa | reverse complement strand
TTTTTTTTTTTCTGGGAAACCTAATAAATGGACCTTCCTCTGCCTGCTGGCTAATTGCTTCCAAAAAGCTTCTCTTTATTGTCCTGTAGGCATCAGAGTCTGTTTATCTCATGATAAATCTTCTATCTCAATGCCTCCCCTGACAAATGAAGCATGAGTGCAAATACTCCCTCTCTCTCAAAATCTAAAAAGACTCGGTTTGATTGCCCCACCATAACACCTTTAGCATTATTGAATGCTTTTATGCTATGAGAAATGTGTACTTTAATGCTTGAGTGAAATGTTCCTTTTTATGTGTCTGACAAGGGGGTTTTGATTGTCCTGATTCTTTCCACTCGTTAACAGGGGCAGCATTCAGAACATGATAGAGGGGAAGCTGTGCTGACATTGTAAACTTGTTCTTACATGTGCTGGCTGGCTAAGTGTGTCTTTCTGACTAGCCACAGCCGTTGAAAACTTGTCTGTGCTAGTCTCAAAGACGGGAAATAAGGCAAATCAGGAAAAGGCTGCAAATTAATCTCCTGCATTCTGTGTTGGTCATATTAAAAAAAAATAATCTTCGTAAATACTGCGTAGAATACCAGAGCGCGGTGAGAAACTCATTAAGTGTAACTGCTAAGTCCCAAATTGGCTAGGAAATTATTTTCAAAGCCTTCTGAAATTCTGCTTTGTCTTTTTTGCATACGTGTACTGAATATTTGTTTACAGTTGTCCTCACCATAACATTTCTGCGTTGTGCTACCTCATCCCGTTTGACATTAACAGTGATCCTCCAAAAAAACCTGAACAGCCAAAACGGAGCCGGAATTGGCAGTAGGACTGCTGGGCGAAGGCACAGAGCCGCAGTGCCTCCGCTGCAAAGGCTCTGCCCTGCAGGTCAAAGCTGTTCCTTCCCTCGCACGACTGCTGCAGCAGATGTGGTTTATTAGGTAGCTTGCTTTGTCTGATCTTGACAATTTTATGGAAATGACACGTGCCAAACTATGCGTGCACGGCAACATATGTCTTGAAAAGAGAAACTCGGAATTAGATTTAAAATACCTGGTTCCTGTTGAATAGTGCTGAAGGAAAGGGCTTTGTGAGGTCAGGCAAGTGCTCTTCTGGCATCTAGAAAGCTGCCTCTTTGTCCTGCCTGGGCAAAAGTATCAACTTACGATTCATCAAATTATTGAAACGCTACCTTCCTCCCTGTTATTCCCGTTACTGGTTCCCAAATTCAAGAATGCAAAGGCCCGGCACTCTGCACCCAGTTTTGTCATTGCTTTGCAAAACTCGCATATTTTGGGCCTGAGCAATGTTGCTTTTTCTGCTCTTAGAAGATCACTTCTGAGCATATTACTTTGAATAAAACTTTTGTTTCAGACTTCAGTAGGAGAAAACTGAGCTGTGTTGCCTTGTGCACATCCACTTTACAAAGAGCTACTGTAAGTTACGCCAGCTCTTTTTCTTCTCTAAATGCCGCCTAGTTTTAGACGTGCCGTGCCAGTAGTCATGCTGATAGCCGAGTGGAAAGTAGAAGTATTGTGCACAGGTAATAAGCAAAACCGCTGTTGGATTCTATATTCTATGTCATGAAATAAATGTTTAGTTTCTACTTTCCTTTCTTCTGGTTATTAAAATTTGTGCTTTTGAAAAAAAGGAGGGGAAAAAGAAGGCTTGGAGGTATGGAAGCTAGCATCTTTCCTGATATTTATTTGCTGAAGAAATCCCTTTGGGCCGAGGAGGAAAATTCTTTCAGCTCTGGCCCAAATGAGATGCTAAGGTCATGTTGGTACCTGGCTATGCGTTGTTCAGCATCCTGATGCTGCTTAATTATGCTGGTGGTGGAGAGCCATTTGTGCTGCTTTCGGTCCTGCAGGTTTTCATTACTTCGTTAGGCTGAAGTATCATTTGCTCACAGATGTCTCTAGGAAAAGAAGTGCTGTTTGGGTGAATTTTTTTCTATTTGGGGTTTCTGTGTGAAAACATCTGGCTAGAGGACTTGTCTGGAGCCGCTTCAAGAGATGTACTCTTAATTATTTTGTTTTAGCAGCAGCTTGGCTAATCTGGTGCCAATCTAAGTGTTTAAATCAGAGGCTATAGGTCAAAATATCTGTTTGGACTTCAGAGCCACTGAGCAATCCGGAGATACATGTTATAGTTAGTTTCTCTTGATGTACGCGTTTCATTCTGCAGCTTACATGAAGAAAAGTGACATTTACTGGTGCTTATTTACCTCTGTAATACTTCAGAACCCCGAAACGTCCTTCACAATTTTATTTCGTGCTCCTCGTGTGTAATGCTCTCTGGCGGATTGATTCTCCCTCTCATCTTTGTGGGTGTGTTGTTTGGTTGGTTGGTTGGCTGTTTTTACAGAGGGCTGAAAGTCAGCATTTACTAGGGCTAGGGTAGCTTTTTATAGGTTAAAGTCACTTTATTAGGGTTAGGGTAAGGATAGATTGGCTTCTGCTGGACTTTGTATTCCCCACAAAACAGCTTTTGCTGGTCACTCTGGAAGACAGTACAGAAGCTGATGGACCCCAGATACCAAGTGAAACAGAAGGTCCTTTGCTAGTTTGTGAATAGTAGTGGCTTTTGTCTGGCACTGTCTTACGCAGATTACCAGACCTTTCCCATGAAGGCAGAATGTTCTTGGAAACTCTTGAGGAGTCTTTGTTCTTACCCTTTAGCAAGAAACCCTGAACACAAGTGCCCTCTGGACACTTACATTTCCAGTTTTTGTCAGTTATGTGAAATACTCTAATTCTATCTGTGTTGAAATGAGATGTGATTTATAGGAAGAAAAGATAAAGATGTATTTGTGTACAGATTGTTCTTTAATGTTGTAAACAAGCTTGCCTAGCCCAGTACGTTTAGGGTAGTTGCAGTTGCAAAAGCTGTGCAGCATTAGTGTTCCTTATCGCCAAATAACGTCACCAAAACAATGCAATGACACCAGCTACCTGCTGGGCTTGCGTGGTGATGGCTGCATGTAAGCGTATCTTAAAAGAGAAAGTAGTTGTGCTGTCAAAAGCTAGAAGCTCAAAACTTTTCTGTTTGAGGTCATGGTTTCCTAAATATTACTGCCAAATTTGAGCTCCATCACGTCACACAGTGGTACAGATCAGGCAGGAGCAGGTAGCTATTTCTGTCAAACTGGAGAACGTGGTGTGGTATTTATGCTAACTGTGGGAGGACAGGCTGTGGCTCCTCAACATCGTACGGTCTGCTCTGGGAAAGATGCCTCCTGAAACCATGTTGGGCAAATTTGAACCGGTGTAATGGTTTTGCATTGCTTCCACGCCCTGTCACACGGCTGCAGTGGTTTTGATTCAGTAGTAAGAGCCCCAGAGTGCACTTAACTCTGGCTCTATGGCCTGTCTTTTCAGCTTTTTATAGAAATATTTCCCCTCTATTAAATCCTAAACCTAACAGGTGAACTCATGAGTACACCAGTGCTTCCATTCAACAGGCGGGTCACTGCAGTTTGCTTTGTGATGCTCTCTCCCCATTTTACTGTCCTAGCTCCCTGTACGTCTCATCACATTGTGCAGCAAGGAGAAAATTAATGTATTTATTTGCTCCTTCTTCACAGGTTACCAAAATGGTCAAAACGGTCACCACCAGAACAGTGCGCCAGGTGCCCCTTGGGCCTGATGGCCTGCCATCAATGGATGGCTCGTCTCCCATGGGCAGCTACACAGATTCCATAGACAGAAGGTACATGAAGAATGGGGAGCGGTACATTACACCACAAGCATCTTCCACGTTAACCAGATCTTACAACAGCTACAACGATTCTTACCCTGAAAGCCACGAAGGCCAGTATCGCCCTTACATCGGTCACGATGGTTATGGAGATCTATCTGATAACTATGGCAGCCTGTCTCGTGGTGTCAACTACCGTCCTCGCTACGCCTACGTGCCAGGAAACAGTTACAGGCCAGATGATGGTAGCTTCACTTTGCCAAGCAGAAGGGATAACTACGGTCCGGTTGCCCAGCCTCAGGTGCCAGTGGGTAGCAGCGTTGACTTGAACCGCTCCCAGCCAGAACGCTTCCAGCCAGAGCCCTATGGACTGGAAGATGATAACCGCAGCCTTGGAGTAGATGATGAAGGGTATGAACTGGATCCTGATTACTCCACTGTGAACCGGAGGACAGCTGCAGGTGTGCCAGAGAGAGGAAGACCTCACAAAGGAAGGTAAAACCCATTTGTGTTTTACAAGGTTAATCTGCAGCTGTTTTGCTTTGTTGAACATGTTCATTTGAACTCCTAATGGTCTGATAAGCTCTGGAATTTCTTGATAGAAAACCAGGAAGAACCCATCATTTCATTAGCCCATAAATGGCTGCAAAATGCACATGAAATGCAGAAGGGAGTGAGGGTAGTGCTCCAGAACCCCTTTGCTCTGTTTCTGGGCTGCTTAGTTCAGGTTGAATTTAGAAAGAAAGAGGTGATCATGTAGAAGAGGGCTAAGTTACATTTTTTCCCTCTTCCTAAAAAAGAGTTGACTGCACTGTGTTGTCCCAGTGCCATCCCACACTAGCGAGACGAAAAGAGGGATCTGAAATCTGTGAGATTTCTGACGGGTCTGGTTGTGTGCGCATCTGCCAAATGAAGATTTGGAACCGCTGGTTGGGCTTGCGGACGAGCTGATTCCTGGTGGCGAAGGGATGCCTTGTTACAGACAGGCTGTCTTGTCAGGTATTGGAGAGCCTTGGCTCCTGCCCCAGGCTAACCGCACACCCTCGGCTGCATGACCAGGTTGTGCTGAACCACACTGAGGTACTTCAACAGTTTGTAAGACCGGATCGTTATTTTGTCTGTGCCTGTATAAAGGGGAGATAAGAGCATCTGTGTTGCGCTTAAGGTAACTAAAGGGACCAGTCACAAATTACTTCTGGTTCAGTCCCCTTTCCAAGGAATGTTCTGGCTTACACCATCTTTTCTGATATCAGTTGTTTATGCTGGGCCCACAGCGATCAGCTCTTGCGTTTGGAGGAAAAAAATAAAACAAGCTTGGGAAGAGTGTCTTATTACTCAGCTCAAAGTCATCTTCTGCCTATGAACCTGAAAAACTTCTATACTTCATTTTCCAAGCAGCATACAAACTTTGGCACGTGCTGGCATGAAGTCATATCCTCATGTTTCATGTTTTGATATGGATTTAGTTCTCATTATTTTCCTTCTAATTTAGAGTAGTTTCCAGAGCTGTAAAAAGCGTCTGGAATTCACCTGCTTCTGTGTGTGCAGATGGTCTTTAGACTCAAGGCTTCCGACCGAAGGCTTCGCTTCCTCAGCAGAAGTTGTCGGTGGGGATTTGGGTAGGCCTTCTCGCGCTCTTGTCTTGGAGTGCTCCTACGTGGAGATGTTATGTCATTCATGGTTTCGTTCATGCTTTCATAGCTCAATCTTCCTTCACGTTTCTGGAAGTTCATTTTAAAGCTAAATGGAATCAAGCACCTGCAAATTGTCATCTATATTTTACAAAAAAAAAGAGAGAGAAAAGATATTAAGGCATATCTCCCAGAACCCCCTTTAAGTCCCTTCTGACATCTTTGGTCTTGCAAGCTTACCAGCCAGTGGAACCACATCAACGTTTTAGGGGGCTAAAGGGAATCCCAGAGCGGTGGGGGTTGGAAGGGACCTCGAGAGATCATCTTGTCCAACCCCGCTACGTGAGCAGGCACACCTAGAGCAGGGGGCACAGGACCTCCTTTTCCTTCCATCAGGCACCACTGAGAAGAGTCTGGCCCCATCCTCTTGACACCCACCCTGTAGGTGTTCATAAGCATTGATAAGATCCCCCCTCAGTCTTGAGCCAAAATACTGATCAACCTATCAAACTTCGATTGGTGCTCCCCTGCATCCAAGCAAGTTTACAGTTCTCGTTAAAAACAGCCAGGCAGCAGTGCTTTTAAATTTCTAACATTTTTCAAACGGTATGCATGATGAATAATTAAATGTGTTCTTAGAACCTACCCATTTGCATTTTTAAAGTGTTTTGTTTTGGTTTTTTTTAAACATCCCTTTGATTTATTGTTCCTTGCTGTTTGGATAGGACCAATTCACGTTTTTTTGTTTCATATTTCTTTTGTTGTGTGTTTTTTTCCGTATTTAATATGATCAAGAGGCTTTGACAAGTAATTAGCCTGACTGTGGCAGCAAACTTTAGCTGGTGAGAACATGAGAAGATTGTATGAGGGCTTCTTCATAAGTAGCTACTTTTTGACGTTTCAAAGAAATACTTGAACAGTTCAATAAACCTGCATTTCAGATACGCCACTGATCTGTAAGAAACCAAAGACTACAAATAGTGCTTTGTACTAGATGAGGGTAATTACTACTTGATTATTCCTCTCTAGGTTTTTTTAAAATAAGTTATTCCTTGCGAAAATGATTAAATGAATATGATAAATTGATGGCACTTTTGATTTCACAAAGTTTGTATGTGCAGAGTAGGACTAACAACGCTGTTAGAAGCTTTTCTGCATCGCGCCGACTTTCAGCTTGGGACTCTTCATCGGGTCACGAACGGAATTCTGTCGGCTAACTCGCTGCGGAAACTTAAGTTATTCTCTCATTTTCTTCCCCGTAAGTGCTGCCCTCGTTTATTAATAGTTTAAAGGTAGAGTAAGGGTCCTTACTGTCGGCTCCAATTTTGACGCTGCTCTGTCTGAGAGGACTGAACGGAGGTTTCTCAGCTGAATCCCGCCCCGGTGTGAGCAGGAGGCAACCCACCTGTGTCTGGAGAGGATCCTCGCAGAGGGGGTTACCGGTACAGAGCGTTCTGTCCATCCCTCGCCTGCCCCATTTGACCACAGAGATAAACATCTGTTGTGCTTTCCTTGTCATCACCAGCCTCATTCTAAGCTACTTATATTTCATTTTAAATTGGGGGAAAATGTGCCTCCTCACAAACATCTACACATCCAGGTACGTGCACAAAGGCAGATATTGCCTCTGTGGGCTCTTCGATGCTTGTGGCTGCGTTCGGTTCTTGTTTTCTTTTATACCGAGTCTCTGCTGTAACAGAGATTATTTTCTGCAGGAAGAATACCTGGCACTTAATGTTCTTTTCCTCAGCACGTGCTTTGGTTTGGTTTAAGCCAGATTGCATAATAAATTGGGGTGAGAGAAAGGCATTTGGAGTGTACAATGCTGATTTAATATTACTCAAATTTACTTGCGAAGGTATTTAACATCTTTAATTAATTTTATGCCCTTTTTTCTTAATTTGGTAGGTTGCCTCTATTAAATTAGGAGGCTTTTTTATTAGTCTTTAAAAATATGTAGTCTTATGGTGTTGCTAGGTGTTTCATATACAGTCCTTTTCGAAAGAGAAGCAGGAAGTACTGCATATTTTTCATTCACAGAAAACATCCCTGCTATTATCTGAATATTTTTTAATCATTAAATTGAAGATAACATAAATGAGCAGGAAAAAATGGCAAGTCGTAATTCATCTTCTTTTTTTTAATTATCATCTGTTCAACTTCTCATTTCTTGCCTCTGTGGTCATTTCTTTCCAGAGTGGATCACTACAGCTTGCACTTCTACTAGCATTCATGGGACTTCTTTTTCCCTAAAGCTCTGGAGCAGCTATTGCCAGTCTTACTATTCCAGACTAGACAGGGTATGATTTATTTTTTTTTTAAGTTGACTAAATCAGCAACAAACCAGTTCTCTGCTGTTAAATTTTCGATGGCAGAAGCCTGATCTAAAGAGACTGAGACTGTATTTGGTGGCCACTTCAGGGTCCAAACTATTATTACCAGGAAACGAGCCAGATTTCAGATTAAATAACTGTAACGCTAGGTCTCTTTTGCCTCCGTGCAGAATATTGGTATCACATACATGTTAGTCACATTGTACGTCTGGTGTCTTTTTTCAATCTGGAACGTAAAGCTCATATTTGTAGATAAACCTTCAGTCAGCACTTCTGGCCTAACTTCACCCATTTCAAGCGCGGTCTCGCAGCAGCACCCATGCAGGCATCCCTGAGGCTGGGGAGGTGTCTGTCGCTGTAGATGGCCTTCTAGTTTAATGACCAACCCTAAGGGTAACACCAGAGGGTAGGCAACTTTGGGATGTTGTCAAGTTTGGGGCAGGAGTGTATGGACGTGCCTGGGCAGAACGGGGAGCAGCAAAAACTGAGGTCGGTTTGGAAAAGATTTCTTGTTTTCTGAGGCTCCTTAGAGAGAATTCGATCTGTTTGTTGATCTTCCGGCAGCAGAAGGCTGACGTATGGCGGAGTTTTGGGTGGCAGGCGGCCACCTGAGTCAGCTCACCCATTAGCAGCTTTTAGGTGGTTCCAGTCAAGGGGATTTTGGTGTTTTAACCACATGGCCCATGCCTCAGACTTGTCTCAGCAGGGGATTCAGTCCAGTTTTGAATCCTCCTGTGCATCTTCCTGTTAGGGAACAGAGGCTGGCAAAAGTAGGTCCTCATTGTGCAAAGGCTTTCGATTTCCTCTTCAGCGTTTGGCACAAAGTTCCCCACTAAAATCCCAAGCCTTTCTGGTCTCTTTTTCCCAAGCAGACACCAGCTGCAAACTGTGATGAATGTAACACTTGTGAAAATTGAGGATTAAATGTGTAAATCCTTCACCTGTTTACTCAAATGTGCCTATGCTGAAGCCACAAGGAAGACGATAAATCCACAAGCTCTCTCCCAGTTCTTATCTATGCTAGAATGTGTTTTGATCAATTCCCTGAGACAGGTGATCAGTGAGACCCACGGCGTCCTGGAAACTCAGCTGCCTCGCTGCAAACAGATGGAAGTCAAGATGCTTGTAGTCAGCAGCTCTGGCGTACTACCAGATCTCTTCAGCCCTGAGAGTAAAGAGCTCTTGGCCTCCTGAGCACAGATGACTGTATCTGCTGAAGCTCTCATCGGTCCTTCTCCCGTGTCAAGTGGCTTGCCTTTCCGACGTAGCAGCTCTTCTGGTGTGGAAGTGAAGAATCGCATTTGGCCCCACCAGTCCGACTTGGAAAGATGATTTCTTCACTCTCTCTCTGTGTAAACGTGTTTTGTGACTTTACTCATTTGTCTTCAGGAACGGGGTGTGTTTAACACCCTGACAGATAGTTGCTTTTGGCTTCTTCACTCTTTGCTGGGTCTGCACTTCTCTGGCCCCAAGCCCCCTGTTAACGGAGGGGAGACGGGACTTGACCTGGGCCAGACCATCCTCACCCGCAGGGCGAGCGGCGATCTCTGTCCGCCAAGGCAGTCAAAGGCCTCGTGGTAGTCCTGCATTACGCTGCCTCATCAGTTATTTATTTTATTTTGCTCCTTGGCAGATGATCTGTTTTGGTAAACTGCTTCCTTTCAATGCTGTTAGGCAGTGACAGAGCTTATATTTAGAGCTTCCCTTGTAAAATATTTCAGGATTCTTCTCCTTTAATTACAGCATGGGTTGTTTGGGTTTTTTTTTCTGTTTAACCTTCACCAGACTTGATCGCTGTATTTAGTCATGTGAATCTGGACTGGTGTGGTACTTGCCTTCACTGAGCTTTTTGTACAGCTCCTAAGTTCACACCAGGATCTCAGAGTCTCCAGATAATTATTCAGGGTCCCGAAGGGTCAAGTGTCCAGGCGTTATCTTTGCTGCCAGGTAAAAGTCATGGGGGTTTTGTTACCAGTGGCTCTGACACCGTCTCGTCCCACAGAGGTACGTTGGGTCTGACCTGCGTGGGCATGTGTCAGCAGTAGTGTTTCTTGTGTTCATCCTTTGTCTGCAGACCTTTGAGAGACGCTGTCTTGTTTTGAAGTAGCTGTCTTTGTGTGCTAAAGTGGCTGTGATAGACAGGCAATCCTATTTTTCTTTAAGGAGATGGTCCAGGAGAATGGGGTTGAGATTGGCAGGAACAGAGGTGTAAGTGGATAGTTCATGTAAGAACGGGACTGTCTGAAAACGCCAACAGTTGTTAAAGTCACTTAGCGTTGAGGGTCTGTTTCCTTGAGGATGCTTTGCGTGATTCTCTACTTCAGGTATTCACATTCAAATTTAATAACTAGCAATCGGCAACTAAAAAACCATCAGTATTGTTGGTACAAGAGTTATGTGGTGCTCTCTCCTGTCCTGACAGTATTGCGTTTCAAAGTCCTAACTCTGAAGTTTTATTTTGGGCAAATGTAATGGAAGCAAGGAGCGTTGGGTGGCACAGGGGAGAGGATACAGCGTGAGGAAGGTGGGCCCATCTGTGTGCTTCTGTTTGGAAGGCTTGGTGGAAATAACGCAAACAAACTGCTTCCCAAGACAATAATTATCTTTGTGTATTTGCATGGATGAGAAGGAGAGAGAAGCTTAATTGTGCAGGTGTAATTGAGGTGGTGCGCAGGTATCTCGTGGGCAGCTCGCAGGACTGAGCCGAGCTGAGCTGCGAGTTCCCAAGTCAAGCAAGCAACAGCTGTGCAGCGGGCAGTTATTAAAATTAATCTTCTGCTACTTCTCTTGTATGCAGTCAATAAGAATTTAACATGAGGATGAGTTTGAGAAATGAGGTTTCGTTGCAGTTTTGTCCCAAATATGTATATGTAAAACCAGAATTTTGTTTGAGGAATAGTTAAGGGGGTCTGTTATTGCCTCTGCCCTGTGTATATGCACAAAAGTAAATCTTTTCAATGCTGTTACTTTCTTCTTGGAATGATGGAAACAGCTTTGTTCCGTAACGGGAAATACAACGGCTGTCCGGGCGTTGTAAATCACTGCGTGGAGCAAGTACTGAATTATACATACATAAATAACTGCATCGATTAAAGGATTTCTTCAGATTCATTCTGAGTTTTGGATACTGGCCCATTTTTATCCTTTCATCCAGTTTATGGTTTAGAACGGCAATTAAAGCAACTTAAAGTCAGTAGAGGCGCTTTTAACATTAGAAGCATTAATTGCACCAGACTAGGTTCAGTCGCCACCTCCAGTTGCTCTTCTCTCCAGAGTCTAGTTTAATTAGCAGTCCCTTTAGGATAACAGCAAGCTCCATTTTCTTCCTGAGTTCTGATGGTCTATCCTTCCTTCAGCATGACATCAGAAATTGTTCGGTAACATCAGTCAGTGCTTCAAATGACAGTTTTTAAGAATCATTTTGTAGCAATTAAAACTACTTGCTTGACTGAGATAACTACAATACTGAGAGAGTGGCTGATCTGTCGGGGGAAAAACCAGTACAGCAAAAAGCTGCTGCTGTTTTAAAAAACGTGTGTATATATATATATATGTGTGCGTATATAGATATATAAAAGGAGTCAGTTTATATTAACAGCTATCAAGAGTAGTATTAGAGGGAAGGGAGGGTGAAGAAGAAAAATCTTCTAGACTTGAGGTTTAAAACAGTGGGATTAACTGGAATTTTGCTTCAGCTCCCCAGCAGGTCACCTCAGCTCTTCATGCTTCTTGGCCAGGTTAGAGAGCTGGTGTGAGCCTTCGGGGCAAAGCCTGAGAGAGGGTAGACTGCAAGGCTGAAAGCGTTCGTGGGAGTTCACACTGCTAGGCGCCAGTCACCTATTGCCCTGTGGGCTTACTCACGTATAAAAGTCACCTTATTGCCCTGTGGGCTGGGCTTATTCACGTATAAAACTGAAGAGTTTGTGACCGGTGGGTCACTGTGCACAAGCTTCAGGTTTCCTTTTGTACTTCTCTGAAGGACTTCAGGGTTATCTCACGATGGGTCCACGTCCACCGCACGTGCACTGAAGCTCCCCTGCACGAGCTGCGTTCTGGAGGGTGAAAGGTGCCACTTTGAATAAGGCATATGAAGTCTATCAGTGAATCTCAAAAACAAATTCTGAAGTAGTAAATGCCTTTCCTTACAAACCTCTTGCAGAAATGTTCCGTCTTTAGCAGGTAGTTGTAGGAAGTGGTTGGGGTGGGGCAGGGGCTTCTGAAGGTTAGAGATGATAGTTGCAGCGGTGGTTGTTAAAAAAAATAAGTATTTGTCACATACTGGTTGGTTTGTTTGTTTGTTTGTTTAAGAATATGACATTTGTAGCGTGAGAATGTACCGTGTTAGAATATTTTCAACTGTGTTGATTGTATCTTCGCCCTCTGCATGAACTAGGACAGCAATAGGCGCACGAGCTGGTTGTGACTGACCTTAATTCAGTTACACACGGCGAATTATGGCCCAGCGAGATGGAAGCCAGCCATTCTAATGCTGTAAATGATCTTATGAGCGTCTGGCATCCCGGTTAGTTGCTGATCTGGGGAGGAAAGCTCAGAGTACAGGACTTGTTTTGGATGTCCAGCAAAGTACTCTGGTGTTAAGAGTTGGACCCGGATCTCTTGACCGTCAGCCTCTTGCCTGTATTCCGAATGATTCCGTACAACAGACGTTTATTACATGCTTGGATTCAGGACTTGGGCTTTCCATCATCTTTGGCATTGTTATGTATATTGATGAGTTCAGTACACTTGTGCGAGCACCAGCATGGAAATGTAGCGGAACTTCTCGGACTTGCTGAAAAGTGCCTGAGGCCTCTGCCCAGGCCTTGAATGCCTTTAATTAGAGTTTGGGGTTGTTGCAGAAGTAGTGGCGTTAATGAAGCTCAGTGTTCCCTGCTAAATATAATCCAGCTCTATCGTAATTGTTTTGCTAAGTGACCAAAATGAAAGCAATCTGTTTGATGACTTGCAGCTCCTGTCATCATTTCATTGCTAGCCAAATACTGTGCTGTAGTCCCATCACTGCTGAGTACTCAGCTATGGCTAATTTTCAAGTTACTACAAATAAGTTGTTTGAAAGTGTAAATATGCTGCCCCTAATGATGTTTGTGATATTAAAAGGTTTGCTCATAGCTGAAATATCCATACTGACTCAGAGGTATGGGGTGTTTAAATGTGCTTTTTTTTTTTCCCTCCCCCCCTTTCTTTCTCTTGGGACTGCTGCTTCTTACAGGGGCTACGATGACCCCATCGAGACAGAGATGGTTGAAGAGAGGATACCTTACCTTCACGGTGGCTACGCAGCACCGCTGGCCCAGCCAGAGAGAGGAAGCATGGCTAGTATTGACCGTCTGGGGAAGCGCTCCCCCTCTATTGACAGCATTCGTAAAGACCCCAGGTGGAGGGACCCTGACCTCCCTGAAGTAATTGCCATGCTCAGCCACCCCATTGATCCAGTCAAGTCTAACGCCGCAGCCTACTTGCAGCACTTGTGCTATGAGAATGATAAAATCAAAAAGGACGTGAGGCACCTTAAAGGGATACCTATCTTGGTGGGCCTACTTGATCATCCAAAGCCGGAGGTCCATCGGAAAGCCTGTGGGGCGCTCAGAAACATCTCCTATGGGAAGGATAATGAAAACAAGGTGGCTATAAAGAACTGTGATGGGATCCCTGCATTGATCAGACTATTGCGAAAAACAAATGACATGGAAGTCAGAGAGCTAATTACAGGTCAGTGTTTGTAGTTTCTTTAATGAATTATTCTTTAAAGAGTCCTTTCAGCTTCAGGAACAAGAATCTCTGGAGATTAGAGCACTCAAGGAGAATTTAGATCATTGGCTGCAGCTGTTTCTTTAGCTGCCCCACGTTTGTGGTATGAGAAAGCTTAAGGCAAACGTGCCCTTCAGGAGGCAATCGAGATCATCTATGTATGTAGCGTGCTCGGGTTTCCCTGGCTGCTGAGAGATGGATGATGCTTCTTGGATGTAGCATGTGACTGCATGTGGTTGAGTTACTGAAGCTTAAATGAGTTATAGCAACTTCATTGACAGGTAATTTGTAGTGCGCTTACCCTCAACGTCTCATAAGCATGAGGTAAAATATGCTAATCTAAAACTTTCCTTGTTAATCTCTTATAAAGCAATCCTGCTGCCATGTCCCCACTACTTCATATTGATGGAACGGTCAGGCTCCTCAGGAACACTTCCAGCCCCCGGTGCTGGGGATTCTGAGGCTGTATATAAAGTTGTAGCACTTCTGGGCTGGAAAACTCAGATTTTAAGGAGCAGAGCCTGCTGTTTTGATGCTCTGGACACGGAGCTTGCTTGTTGCAATAATCAGAAAAGGGAGAATTACATTTTGAAGTTACTGAGTTCGTGCACGCTTTGCAGGGAGTTTCAATCAGTTATGACTCCGTTATTCAACCTGTTTTTTATTTGAACTTAGTCTTGGACATCGTCCAAAAAGAGTAATAAAGTATATGCCAACTTTCAAAGTTCAGCCATTAAGTGGAAGAGGGTGGAAAAGTATGTCAGCTCTTAAACTAAGGAGAAATATATTGTTCTTTAGTCCCCCATAACTCATGAGGGGTGAAATGGATTTCCCTTTCTCATCTCGGAAGCAGCAGGGGATGTTTGGATGGAGACCAGAACAGTTGCAATGAATTTCAGTGCCAGAACAGAATTTTTCAGAAAGTTTTGAGAGTGCAAAAATGGGTCCAGGGCTGCAACTGTTTGGCTACCTTCTCAGGGTTGGATTCTCCAGGCAGACCCTACTGCAAACATGGATTAAGCCATTAGAAGTAAATATCATAATTCTATAATTGCCTCAAAAAATATAACAGCTCTCCAGGTTTTTACTGGTAATCATAATTCTCTGAGATGAACAGCGGCCTTGGGTGTTCCAACTGTTCTTCCCCAGCCATTATAGGATATTTAGCAAACTAGGTCTAAATATACAGCGTAGAAACCAGCAGGGATATTTTCCCAGTCCTTTTCCAGTGAGCTGGTGTCTGTTTTGTCAGAGAACCTCTAAGGAGCATGTGTTGGTTGTGCTTTGGTTGCTGTCTGTGCTTTGTCTCTTAACGTGGAAACTCCGTAGGTAGTGTTTATATTCCATTTGTTGCACTCATTTAGTACGATGGCTGACTTAAATGTATCTTTTTTTTTTTTTAAATAAAGAAGATCTGTTTATCTACTGTTCTAGTTTACTCCAAACTGATTTCTGGAGTGCTGAGAAGGAATAAATTTATTTCTTTAGATTCAAGAAAGGAGAAGCCAGTCTATAATTTACACTGAAGGAATATCATTATAATGCTAAGTGGTAATCAGTCACTTTTGAGATGGCAAAACCAAACTGGATGTTTTCCCTTTTCACTCTAAATGGCGATTGCTTTGATTTCCAGTTGATTAATTAGTTTTACAGTTCAAATGCATTTTATTTGACAGTAGCTCCTGCTAATTAAATGTAGCTTTTTTATTCCACTTTGGGTCTTGCTATTTAAAGCTCTCTATTCTCCCTTACTGAGAAACACCAGGAACACTGAGGGCATTAACCTAAACAGATGTCCAGCAACAGATGATGTGGAACCAGGAATAATTTCATTCCACTTCTAAAATGATATCACCGGATCTGGTGTGAGACATTCAAGCATCAGTATAGAAGAGAAGAGTATTCCAGCAATGCCTCTGCGGCCGACGCTGGCGTACTTGCAGTCAGTGTCCAAAGCCTCGGCTGATAATGTGGAATTGTCCGCTCGAAAAATGAGCTCCAAAAGTCAGCAGAGAGAAACAAGAGCCAACTTGAAGTGCAAAGGGAGCATTCAGCCAGGGCTGCTACAAAAGGGCTGTGTTTCGCAGCCTCAAAAATTCAGATCACAATTCTGACGTTCCTGTGGTAGAAAACTTGACTTCCTATCCGGGTTCTTTTCCCTAGTGATAAACCAGAGTCTACCTTTGCCATGGAAGTTTTTCATTCTGTCTGGAGTGAAGTCTCTGGGGGCTTCTGCAGCAATGCAAAAATAAAATAAGTAGGGGGGGAAGAGGAGAAAAGACACCAGCATACAGGGCTTGCATGTTTATTTCTTTTAACAGGCTGCAAATTCAAGTTAGGTGTGACACCTCAACTCCTCGGTGGTTTAATGTTTCTTTAACTCAATACTGGCTGCTTTTCGAAAGCTGAATAGTAATCATCAGCTGGTCATCCTAGATGCAGACGAATGACGAAATAATCCTGCTTTCCAAAGAGATTTAAGTAATTTAAAGAAATGTAAATAATTCAGATGTCCGAATTCAAGGGCACATCCAGTTTTGAAGTTTTGCTTCTCTGGGTGTGGGACAGTGCCTGCCTGCAGGACAGGGGTACGTGGGAGCGTGCAATAAGGCACATTATTTGCAGCTGGAGATGGTGCTTTCTGGCAAAAGAGAGCATCCTTCTCATCTAATTTGAGAGTCAGTCCTTGGCTTCAGTACAGCTCCATGGCCTCTCATTAACTTGGTGATCTGATGCAGCCGCCACAGCTGTGCAGAGCAGTGTGGATCAGGCCAGCCAGCTGGGTCCGGCCGGTGGGTTAATGGACTGGGAAAAAAGCCATGCCGATACGTTAAAAACTCGTAAGAGAGAGATGCAGCGGCAGGGGAGCAGGAGGGAGGAATCGGATGTGTGACGCTCGGCGAGCGAGACTTGGTGTATCAGAAGTGGGGTCGCTTGACTGCTTCGCAGAATATATGTTTTGAAGAACGCAAGTTAGACGTGCAATTTTGGAAGCAGGCTGAGTATACTGATACCACGCTACCGCCAGGTTAACCAAGTCCGTAGCTTTTTTCTTTCAGATAGCACTGGTTTTAGCAGAGTTTGCAAACCTTCTCTGGGTTAACGCCATGTCTGTTTTACCAGACGTTCTTGATATATCTGCAAATGGCACTAAAACACGATGTCCCTCAAGGTAGGACAGATACATGAGGCGTGTAAAAATACCTTCAAAACTCAAAATACAATCATAAAATACCACATACCTTGCTTTTCTTTCTTTTCAAAGTGTGGAATTACAAAGTGTCTCCCATCTACTGCACCGAGGAGAGCTTGCTTTAACTGTTAAGAGTGCCCATCAGTAAATCATGAGTAGACTTGTAACGAGAAATATTCCACAAAATTCTTCCTTGCATCCCTTTCTAGGCTTGGAACTGTACTACTGAACTTTCAGTGGATCATTTTCTCGAGAAACAGAGAAATGAGGATTAAGCTGATATGGAATTGAATCTGTTCTGATTGGGAAAGCTGCAAAAGTTCTATCTTGAGTGATAAGGTTTTTTTGTAGAGCAAATGTTCCCATCAGATATGCAAGACCAAAATTCTATTAAATTCTTTGAAAAGCAATCAGAAGTTGGTAGCTTTAATGAATAATTTTGTTCTTTGTGAGAACATCAAAAGTAATTTTGTTGTTTAACGATACTGCACTGATTTTAAGTGGTGCGGAACGTGATTTTCCTGATGCTGTATGTTGCCAGACTGGTTTTAATTGAAAAATGATTGACCTTCAGAATGCTCTGCAGAGGAAATATTTTGATCTAATGCTGTAATAGAAACTCGCAGATTGATCAACTTGCTCAGAATCCACACCTTCTGGGCATTTATGTATGCTAAGATCCCGCCAGCTGATCAGACAGTAACTTCTCTTTGAAGTGCCATGCTGTCTTGAACTTCTGGTTACAGATGAGCTTACTCCTTCCATTCTCTGGTAGGAAGCTTGTCAGAAGAAGGTCTCTCTCCACGGTGTATCCTATGATGCAGTAGTTCATGGCGAGGTTCTAAACTTGACCTCCGCTTAACATGAAGAAGCACAGCTCCAGTCTTCAGGACTTAGAATGATCCATAGAGGACCAACACGCGACAAGAAGTCCTCGGTGAGCGTAATGCAGAGCATTTTATTCTCCTGAATGCTAAAGGATTTAGTATGGGCCATGGAGAGAGAATTAAACAGCTGCTTCATCAAATTCCTGGTGACATTGATTTTTGCAAGTAAGCAAGCGCAGCAGAAAAGATTTCCCTTGGATTTCCGAAGATAATAGCGTGTATGTATTCTGCCACAATTTCTTTAGAAATCTTTTCACAGCTCCAAGGAGGCGACATTTAGGAAATTACGTCTGTGGCTGTAATCACTTTTAATATTACATAAATCATATAGCTATGTTTATAGCTGATAGTAATTTTTAATACATTCTTACAATAATCAGTACTTTGGAAATAAAAACTTGTAGCTGTTGTCCCTGCTTAACATGCTGAAAGAGTAGAGGTAATGGTTGAGGCTAGAAATACGCAAGTATATTACAAATAGTATTTATGAATAAAATAAAGATTGATCATGATACCTTCTGAAAAGTAATAGCTCTTCTTTCTCTAGTCCTAAAATTCATGCGCTGGTCAAAAAGGCCAATAGTTGTAGTGAAAGCACGTGGAAAATGGAGATAACTTCATTTCCCTTATGCTGCTGCGTCAGTGACTTGATTTCTCTTGAGTGCTATTCATTTGAATTGATTAAACTTAAGAGTTTTAAAAACAATGTTTCCAGCCTGTTAGATCATTAGTGTGTTATGCTAATAGAGGCAGGGAATGATTTTTAAAGATGGATGTCAAATTCAGAGGGATTTAAATTTTCTTTTCCCCTCAGATTTTCTCTCGCACTGCTAAAACCTACAGACTCATCTGAATCTCCTCACTTTTTTCAAGTTTCTGTGGCTACCACTGTCAGTGTCTTTTCCATAGGATTTATTTTCTCAAGAGCTGAAAGGATGCTGCGATTTAGACCTCTTTGTTTCATAATTTTGAATAAGAAAAATATATTGTCACTGTTTATTTTCTGTGTCCCTTCTTGTGGAATATTTTCCCAATGAAGTCAACCTCAAACCTGAACTTTTTCTCTGCCTTGGGAACCACAAGATTCCCTCAGCATTTTTTATCTTGGGTTACCCTTCTGTTAAGTGGTGTGCTTTTTCCTTCGCCGACTGCTGCTCAACAGAGGGATTCTTTTGGTTTTCCTCATGCAGCTGTCAAGGAGAATGTTATAAATTTAAGTGGTTTGACATTTTTTAATAATTTTAAGAGCGTTGTGCTATTTTTTTGTTATAGTAAGACTGTCTTGTATTCTTCTTCACAGTTCGTTGGTGCTTTCTATGAAACGTTTGAAAGTTGGGAGGCAGATGAGAAATGGAAAAGCTTGTAAACCTGGGGGTTTTTTCAAAGAGGATGGAGGAAAGGCATTCTGTTTAACACCCATCCCTGTTGTCTGGCAGCCACTCAGCGAGATTGACAGTCAAAATGTGTTTGCCCTAAATCGTTAATTGCACAAGTTGCATTCAGCCTCTTAATAAAAATTCTGGATGAATATGTGCAAGAGATCCTTCGTAGGGGCAGGCAGTTCTGTGGGCCTGGATGGGGTCGCTGCCATTGGCGAAGCTGACTTGCGTTGGCATATTGGCACGTTTGTGCTGGTTTCAGTGTTGTGATCCAGTTAGAGTGCAATTGAATCCCAGCTGCATGCGGTCTCTTGAAATAACTACTGGTGGATGGGAGGAGGGAGTTTGGAGATGATGATTTTATTTTACCCACTGGGGTTGAAGGTATTGAAATCGAGACACAAACCTCTAAGGCTTAAGGCAAGCAAAAGATTTGAGCGCTGGAAAACTTTTGTGCAATCCTGTAATATTAGAGCTCTTGGAGATGTTATAGGTATTTTTGGCTTTTTAAGTATAGGCCTGCCTGATTCTTCTTAAGCAGTGAAATTTGCCTTTGTAGTTTCACGCTACAGGTAGCGCGTTATGTCATTCCTCCAGGAGAGAGGAAAAGGCAGAATCTCCTTTCAGGCACAAAAATAGTATGTGCATTTACGGAAGGCGCTCTTAGGTATGAAGGGCTAACAGATTTTAAAACTTGGCTCTTCCACATTCAGGTGATTTTCAATCTCCACGTTGTTACCAGTTGCAGCGTTTTGCAGTTTCAAAAGAACAGAAATGCGGGATCCTTACAAACACCGCACTAGGCTCCTCAGTTGATGCCATCTTTTCCTAATATCGTTTTTGACCACTGCATACACCGAATGCTCCATTTGTTTTCCATCGAGGGAACCCTGACATCCCCCTCCAGAACCAGGGTATTCTGCACACCCTCTTCCCAGTCTGAATCTCGGTTTGCTCCAGAAAGTCTGAATCTTGGTTTGCTCCAGAAATTCTTATCCTATATAATTTCCTGAGATTTATTCATCTAGTTCAGTGCTGGATGGTCTGGTTTTGCATTTGAATTTTGAAGTACTGAGTCAGCAATGCATTTACGGGTTTAATTGCAATGATTATTTTTATGTCGGCGAGTCTGATGTGCTTAAGGAATTGGTGTACAATAACTAAAGAAAGCCTGTCTAGTGAAGTGTTTAAAATTAATTGAGTAGCTTATATGTCAGGTTTTAGTCTTATTATAAATATTGACTTATGTCTGTTTCTTGTATGATGTATGTTTTTGAGCCAACTTGTTAAGAAAAGTAGAGGCTTTCTTCCACAACAAAATGGGGCCAATTACCATTTTCTGCTTAGTTTGGGGGTTTTTCTTATTGTCCATTGTGTTTGGTGTTTTTCAGTGACAAAGGGTGATTTATTGTAACGGGAGCAAAGAGAAGTTTAATCTCTATTTCACCTATACAGTCGTCTTTGAAAGCTAAGAAAGTGGGTTATGAACATCTCATACAGTGTGTTGTCTATAAATGGCAAGGGAATTAGGCCAAAAAAGCAATATTTTTGCCTGGTTTTAGAAAAAGACTGAAAGAAACATGGTGCTCATTCTGTTGTCTGCCTCGGAGTTTCTTTGTTAATTATATGGTCTCTTAAGTCTAACAGATGCCTGGATTTTGTAAAGATCACTTTGACTAGGAGACACCATAGCGTTTGACTTCCGAGGCTCTGCTAATCATCAGCGTTGAGCTATGGTGTAAGTGCCAGTCACTACTCAAATGGAGATAAAATTCCCCTCCTGACCTGGTACCTGTCATGGCCCTGTACGGATAATACTCTGACATTAACATAGGACGTTTGGCATTTGACACTTCCAACTTGTAGCAGCGAAAGCCTGCGTGTGAAGGAGAGTTCTCACGAGATAGCTGCCTTGGCTCCGTCGGAGGTAGGGCTGGTGGCCCTGCGGTCCTCCGGCACGTTGGATCATGGCACAGCTGCAGACTTCCTCAGCGCTGATGATTAGCAGGACTGACAGGGTCCGGCGAGCCCATGCGTGTGTTAGGCTGTGTGACAAAACGAATACATCCAAACTCTTTTTTTCCAGTCGTTTTTAAAGTTTGAAAATTGTAGGGTTTAACACTTGGAGTGGTTGAAAGGGACTGAAACAAAAGGTTGCACCTTTGTTTTCTTTGTGTTTTGCTTTAGACGTGTATACGAAGAGGTGAACACCTACAGTTCGCACTGTCATATGCACAAATTCACAGCCGTAGTAACACGGGGAGCCTCGGGTTAACATCGTACCCACTTAGGAAGAATTTCTTGTGTGTTCTGGGGAATCTACCTTTTCCATTTGGTCTCTCTGAAATTTTGCTAGTCCTCACACTTCTCTGTGGAGGTCAAAAGTCTGCATCTGGCTCCCTCCAAGTGTCGTACTGATAGCTCTTGAATGTTACTGAGCTGGGCCAATGCAGAAATTATCTCTGAAATTAATGTCCTGTTTTAGCCCTAACCTAATGAGCAGTTACTATCAGGACACTGTTACGGGTCCGCTGGGAAGTTGTATCGCGTATCTAAGACTGTATACTGTAGAGTTTTACAGTTGTAAGGCTGTTCTGTTACGTTGTTTTGGTGTTTGACTTCTGTCTACTTTGGCTCATAATTGAGGTAAAATGGAAAGACAGAGGAGTTTTGGGTCTCAGCTTCTTCAAGGAATCGTATGCTTGTGCTACTGGGTGATTTGAACACAGATACTGCCTGAGGCAGGAAAACGTGAAGGTAAATAACAGAGGGGAGTCTTGAAGGAAATATCGTCGTGCAGAGGATAAGCATAAGATCAATGATCCTCCATAAATTCAGCCCTGTTTTTAAGACTTGCTCAATATACTTGCCTGCTGCACTGGATGAATTTTTACTTTCTGAGGCACAGCTAGACCTAAAAGTGTAACAAAATTTGTACATAGCAGAAAAATCCTATTAATCTCCAATAGCACATCATGTTTATGTATTCTGTTGTAGGACCTGATGACTTCAACAACATCCATGTCTTGATAAAAGTGCTTCCGTGCTTTTGGAAATGCTTCTGTCGCAGGGACTGTGGAATTTTCCCTAAGCTAGGTGCTAGTCTGACATCTCATCAAGTGGTTTCGCCTTTTCATTTAGTTTTACGATTTAACCTTTTAGCAATTCTCTGTGAATCTAATGATTCTATTTAATCTTTTTATTTAATAATCACTGTTTCTCCTGCAGGCACCCTGTGGAACTTGTCCTCTTATGAGCCCCTGAAGATGGTCATCATCAACCATGGTCTGCAGACACTTACCAATGAGGTGATTATACCCCATTCCGGCTGGGAGAGCGAGCCGAATGAGGACTCTAAGCCTCGTGATGCTGAGTGGACCACTGTCTTCAAGAACACTTCTGGATGCTTACGGTAAGGCAGAACTGTGGAGTTTAATCTGTTCACCACATCCTGTGTTTATGATTTTGTCAAAATTATTTTGATTTGAAATAAAGTACCATATATCTTTCGTTTTTGCAGAGATATCCCCATTTCAGTGGCCACAATAGCAGTGCTTGGAGGTATTTGTCTGACACGGGCTCTCTCGTTGCAGGGCTTGTCAATGTAGGTCTGTCCGGTGGGGTCAGTGTGAAGAGTAGGTCATTTATCCAGGTTAGGGGGAGTGGATCTATACAGGGAGGTGTATAATACAGTGAGAGTGCCCCAGGTAAGATGAACTGCCATGCTAAGCACAAAAAAAGCATTTGGCAATGCAAACTCTGCCATGTGTACTGAGAATCACACTTCCATTTGTCAATTGTACCGCTATCGGTGGGCTCTTTCTACAGATTTTAACTACCTTCTCCGCTTCCCTTGATGGTGCTGGTTTTATGTATTTGAAAAGTGTGCTTTCAGACTACTCCCTTCATGGAGTTACACTGAGCATGAAACACTGATCCAGATTTAGCTACAAACACTTGTGGACACACTCCTATTTTAAGCTGAAGTGATTAAGGACCTGTGGGAAATTAGTTAAGAACCTGGACTGCCTACCATCTAGGAACCTATTTCTGCGTTCCTTGCCAAAGGAGCCTTTTCTGGTTAGAGATTGTCGTCGCGGTGCTGAGAGCACCTTGAGAGCAGGACAGTACATGCTAGAACCTCGGGTCAGGAGTCATCCTAATGCAGTCTGAAAAGCCTGAAGAACCAATGTTCCCTAAACACAGAGTCTTTCATTTTGCTTTTCTTTGAGATGAAGTGGTGGAGATGCCCTGTTAGATTCTTGGGCTTTATAATAAAGTCATTTAGTTTGAACAAAACTAATAAAGATTTGGCATTGTACCTTCTGTTGCTCTGAAGTGTGCTTCTGTCGGATTTCTACTGATTAATGCATCTTCAGAACTTGCTTCATTTCTGTTTCTTGGGCTTGTGGTCTCTAAATTGTAATAACTATTCCTCTGGGTAAGTTCACAAATGAAGAAAGTAATGAAAAGTGTTCTGAAAGGGCTCATTACTGAAATTATTTGCAGTCCCACTGGAAACTAAGGTCCTTTAAGTAGGCTCCAGACATCATAGGTTTTTACTGACTAGTGTCTCATTTTCTAATGGTGTTCTGCAAGAGGAAATTAGTCATGGTGGGGGATAAAAGGATTATCTGAATGAATGTGAGGTTCTTCAGTAAGCGTAGACAATAAATTGATCATTAGTAGACTAACCTAATCCACATCATAAATTTTTATTAGTATGTGCAGTGCCCTGATCCACTTGAACTTCTATGTTCCAGGATAGCTTTGGGTTTGGTTGGTTGGTTGTCTGTTTGGGTTGGGTTGGTTTTGGGTTGGTTTTTTTTGTTTATTATTATTATTATTATTAATTATATTTTAGACTAAGGTACTGGTTTTACAGGACATGCAAAAGCTTGTGCCACTTCAGACATTTAATATTCTTAAAGGCTAATGAAGAGGGATGTGGAGCATTGCAGTACTGAGATATGTTAGTTAGAGAATTTGAACTTCTGGTGATTCAAAGTGGTCCTGATGCAGTTCAAACGCGTCAGGACAGCAGCCGGTGAATGGTGAATGGTGACTGCTTCTGTTACTGAAGAGAGGGAAAATGTATTTCGGTCCTTTCATCTGTAGTCTCTGCTGTCATAGTCGTGTGGGACTGCGCTTCCTTGTGGAAAATTTGAAGCTTCAGTCAGGTGTGGGGCAAGGTGATTTCATGCTTGAAAGTAGTTGCTTAAGGTAAATGGAGATGTGACGGCAGGTTAGCAGGGAAAGGTAATCTGAAGAAGGTCGTTTGTCCGTGTCTCCTTGCTGTGCCGCGGAGAGAGCAGCCTCCTGCGCAGGAAGGGGGAGAACTGTCTTGCTCTCTCCTTACTTCTTGCAGCGAGATGAAGTGAGTCCGGGACAACAAAGATGCAGGAATAGGTGAGATATGAGCTGTCTTTCAGTTGATGATGCTTGTTGTTACAGTGACAGTGATATTACATACCTTTTGTAGAGCAATTCCACATTTAGGGGTAAAAATGGACATATCCAAAGTAATTATCATTGCTACTGTTGGAAATAATTTTGCGTTGTTTTGTTGAAATCCTCTGCAGCCTATCCTTAAAAGCACCAGCAAGATAAGATATTTAACACCAGCAGAGAATAAATTGTTGCAGCCATCTGTCTGATAGACATCAGTGTTTAAAAACCCCTTTGCCTACTCTTCTCTTGTTGACACAGTAGCTGGTCCTGGAAATTAAATTTTCCATGAACGGAGCTTATTGCAGACTGCAAACTGTTTACCAATTTGATACTTAATTGGGAGGTTAGTCCTCTTGATGGTGTGCCAGCCTCCTTAGTCCCCTTTGGAAGGGAGCCTCAGGTGTGTGCTGCGTTGTCTTCCACAACTGAGAGAACTCTGAACTTCTGAGGTTTCGGGTGTCCTTGCACTTCAGATACCCAAGCAGAAGGTAGGCATTATGCATGCAGGACGGCATTCGCTTCAGTATCGTTTTTTCAGTTAATGAAGTTTATCAACAGACGCAGGCGAGTTTGTTTCAAACTCAGTGATTCACAGCATGATCTGTCAGTTAATTATTTGCGCTTTTATTTTTTTAACACTGCTTTCTGATCTTTACTTTGTTCTTAATCTATGTCTCTTTTGATAATGTGGAGCCTTGGAAACACTTACTTCAAAATAATTGAAAACAGGTAATTAAAAACAACACTTATTTGCCTTCACCTCTTCTTAAAATCCCGATACAGCTCATTTTCCTTTCCATCCCTATCCTGTCTACAATACTTTCCCCGCCGCTGTACTTCGTTAGTCTCTCCCCCCGCCACCTGGGGAGCTGAGGTGCTGGTGTACGTCCAGGTCTGAGTAGGACAGGGCGAAGTGTATCCTAAGTACCAGCTCGGACTGCTTGTGCCAAAGGGCGGATCAACGCCTGGTATTAGCAGCGCAGATAGCGTAGTGCTGCAGGTGTTCGTGGGACGGAAGGATGCTTTAGCAGAGGGTCAGTAACTGGGGCCAGTGTCCTAGCAGACGTCTGTACCTGCGCCGGAGTTGCTTTACTTGGGAATTAACTGTGCAAGGTAAGAGCCATGCTCCATGCACTCTTACCCAAACCTGAGGTAGCTTACTGGCTTTGTGCAGCCCTGATTTCTGCCCACTCCCTAAAGTAACACAAATCCATACGTGTTGCTTGACCTTGACTTCAGGCTGTGTGGCCAGGGGACTTGTGCCGAGGAATGGATCTGTCTGAGCTGCTATTTGAGAAAGCCCCGTGCCTGATGCTGAGTAATGTTGGACCTGGGCATTTACAGTCTGGAAATCAGAGAAACTGTGCAATGTTTGTTATCAAGAATGGCATTCAAATGCTGTTGCTTTTGCTGTGAGTTAAATAACTCTGGGATTACCTGTGGTATGATGTCCGTAGCAAACTACCATAGCTAACTGACAATGTGTTCATAGCCCGTAAGAATCAAGGGAAGAAAAGGCAAGGTTAAAGTTAAGGTGTATGATGACTTTGGAGCCCAGTCTTTATTTTAAGGGCCCCTTCTAAAGTCAAGCTTTCTCCCATCACTGTGGCCATTGTAGGCATCTTTTGAATCCTGATATCACCCGGAACATGACGAGTGGGTTCTGTGTGCCATCCCACTCTGTACTTGACTTGCCAAAAACTCTCTTCAAATAAATGTTTTGGGAAACCTGTATTCCCCTTTGCAAAATAAGGACTTGGCAGCACAGCCAATTTGCAAACTATGATCTGGTAATGACATTTATTGCATGCTTTTTCTGTATTCTTTACCAAGAAAGACTGAAGCTTTCAGAAACTAGTGCAGGTGATGATAATTTTGTCTCCAGTCTCATCCTGAGATGAGGAAAAAGATGTTTCCTCTTCCATTGCTGTGTTTTGTTTACAGCGGCAGACCCAATATGACGAATGCATCTGCAATGTCCGTAATAATTTTACTGCTTAAAATGGTCACGAGCCTTGTGATAGACGCTGCCTTGGCTGTAATTTTGTAAAATAAAGATATTCTTATATTTTGTTGAACCTGTTGAGAGAAATAAATATGGTGGAAATCTAGAAAATAAAAACAAAGCAAAGATTCAGTTATTGAAATGAAGTGGATTTTTGGTTATGGAAAAGTAGGGCTGGGGAAGAAGTAAGGAAGACATTTGCTAGGAGAATCATTAAATATGCACAGATATTCCTTTATTTCATTTGGAGTACAAGTTTCATGTCTTCATATTGTATTTTATCCTTTCAGGTATGTGAAGAATGTCTCTTCTGGTTACTGTCTGTCTTTTTCTTTAAACCCCTAAATCCCTGCTGGGATTCGCAATCCAGAAGCATTCAGTTTTAAATTGGACTCTCCTCCAGTTTAAATAATGTAATGATTCGGTGCATGTTAACAAGGCCATTTCATGATCCTTCCTACAACTTTGACCAAGACATGAAGGTCCTTTGGGAGAAGAGTACAAGTTGAATTGCTGGTGGGACTGACGGAGCTAAGGCTAGCTCACGTGTTGTGCCCAGGCAGCGCCAGAGCCCTTCGCTCTGTCTCCAGGTCTCTCTCGAGGTGTTTCTCTGCTTTAGAGGGGAAGTGCCACGTCTGTGGGTCGGAGAGCGCCGCTGCAGTCACACTGTCGTCTTTTTCTGCGTAGATATCCACCATGACTCCTAGTTCTCTGGAAGCAGCAAGGATTTTAATGGTTTAAAAATGAAATTCATTCTGGGCTTAATTGATGTTTTCTGCCTAATTACTTTTAATTCTCCCTTGGATTTTTTCACTTCTAAGAGGACAGAGTAGAACTTAGTTCCTAAATTGCCAACTTTCTAGCCTGATTCCTGTGCTAAACTGACCTGCTGTCAACAAATGTTAAATGAATTAATTTGCATAGCAAACAGATGCAAAGTGCTCCCTTTTCCAGGGTACCATCTGTAGTTGCAGCATTTCTTGTCAATTCTCCAAGTACACAGAAATTCGCATTCACAAATAGCCTCAGGGTTCAGAGACCTGGCCGTGGGTGTACGAACACAAACAAACTGCACCCGCTTGACTTTCACTAAAAACATGCATTCTTCAGATCGAAATTGCGTATAACTGCTTGTCCAGCATCAGCTCCTGAGAAGAGAGGGGACAACCTGGTGGCTAGAGCTGTAACTCTTGAGAAGTATGGATTTAATTGCTGTTCTGCTGCTATGCTGACGTTATTACAGGCAAGATTAGACCACAAAAAGGTGTAAACCATTAATTTTGAATAGCCCTATCTCCTGGTTTTAGTGAGATTCAGGCTCCTAAGAGCCTGAGTGGACCTGGACTTTGGTCGCCCATGTTCACTTGCCTGTCTTTAACACGGGATTGGCACCTCTGTCCTTACCTTCCCCTGAAGTCGGTAAATACCAGTAGTTCAAGGATTGTGAAGTGGTTGGTCCTAGCGACAACAACTGGGAATAAGCACCTCCTGTAGGTATAAATTAAGAGTTCGGTCCCCTGGAATCCAAACCTAAGGGTTATGGTAAGTGTGAGAGATGATGTTTGAAGATAAGAGAAAGGACTCAGTGGATTCAGAGCCAAAAACCATGTTCCACCAGGATGACAAATGATGTCCAAGTATCTGCCGGCTCCTGTTTCTTTTATGTACTTCCACAGGAAAGAGGACTGCAGGAGCTTGGTGGTAAATCATGAATACTTAGGACGTGCTAGATAGAGTTTTTGTATGAGAACGTTTTAAGCCCTTTTCTGAGGAGGACGGAGAGCATTAAGGTACATGCACGTACACCGTGTCCTGCAGATGTAACTTCAGAGTGCTTCAGTCACACCTAACACCGCTTAATGGTAATGCACTCTTGCCTCAAGACCTGTCTTTATGTGCTTGTGACTATAGGTACGCATGCAAACACCTACAGCGTGCACTGCCGTAGCAGGAGTGCGTGTGTCTGTGAGGCACGTGGAGGCAAAGAAGGTTTGTCAAACAGAATCTGTGCTCCCGTTTCGGCAGAGAAGTTCTCTCTTTGCACCTTGGAAATGACTGTGTGAGTGTCCCAGTGATACTGGTGCGTCCTTTTTTTTTTCCCACCTCTGCATGCTGAATTGGAGGAAAGGAAGGAAGGGCTGTCAAAGCCAGGTACTTATGCCCTCCTTTCTTATTAATGATTAACGTATGGCTTTTCTCTGAAGAAAAGTGCTTGGGAATTAGAGCTCTCAAAGTGAATTACCTTCAAGCTCTATCCATCTTTAAATCCTGCAGGCATGATAATAGTATGTGGTGACAGTCGCATAATATTTGTCCTACCTGCACTCTCATGCACTTGAGGCAGCCTTCATCTCCAAGTGACTGAAGCAAGAAGGCACTTAAGTGCAAATCTTTGACCTGGAAGCGCCGTCTAGTGAAGAGCAGGGTGCAGGAGGTGAAGCTCCAGTGATGCTGCCCCAGTGCTGCCAGCCGAGCTGCCCTTGGTGACAGGGGAACTTTGCTTACTGAAGCATGGCAGGACAGAGAAGACACGTAAATGGGAGTTTGCAGGTGCTGGCTTTTATTTTCTCGGTTTTTATCAGCAGCAAAGCAGTAACTGAGCTTCACGAGTCTAGCGTTAGTACAGAGCCCTCCTTGCAGCAGCTCCAAAAAGGATTCTTTGACAGTCATTTGGTTGACTTTTCCTCTTAATCAGCGTGCTCCCCCATCATGGTTCAGGTAGTCCTTTTGTATGCTTTCCTAGGGCAGTTGTTTAACCAAGAAGGCCTGGACAGGACTTCTTACAAAGCTTAGCGTTTCCCTGTCCCACGCAGAGGAGGTGAGGGCAGATGCTGCCGCGTCTCTGTCCACGCACCCGCCGTGCTTGGAGGCTGGTGCACTCACATTGTTTTCATACTGGGTTCAGCCTTTGGGAGACTGCTGCTCCAAAAACTGGAGCTAACGATACTGTCAGTGTTCGGTTGTGCAACAGGTACTTTTGAACTGGGCTTTCGGCACAGGAAGAGTTTTAGAAAGAGATAAAAACTGAAAAGAAATTTGTCTGCTCGCTTTGGAGGCAGCAAGCAGCGCAGAAAAGGGAGAAGCTTATCTGCCCAACTCAGACTGGGGAAAAAACCAACTCAAATTAAAAATCCACACAATAGAGAGGAGTGAGTGAAGGCAGTTTCTTAATTAGCTTACTGATACTATGCAGGATCACAGCATATGGCTGTCCTGGGGCTTATATGATGAGCAGAGCGTTTAATTCGTGCTGGTAAGGAGCTGTTAGGGTTCCTCCTGACAGTTCCTGATGTTTAGCTTGTAATATAAATAAATTATGCATAGATTTTAGCAGCAGAGACATAACCTAGTTACATGCAGCCTTAATGCTTTACAATCAAATCTGAAGTATAAATTTAAAGGTGTGCGCTTGCTTATTGCCTTCTGTCGTTCCTTAGGAATGAATCTAGGCCCCTTCTCCCTTGGCTGTAGGTGACGGGAATCTACAAAAACATCTGTCGCTGCGGTGGGATGAAGAGCGAGACTGAAACTGAGCTCACCGCAGTCGCTGTAGCGGACATAGTTTGCTTTGGAAGGCATGTGAGCCCTGATCCTTTATTAGATAAATACCGCCTCATTTTTGTATTTTTGAGATTCTTTTCACGTTGCAGCAAGCATGTGTGATAAAGCAAGCAGAGCCCCTTAGCCTTTTCTCCAAGCAGAGACTGGAATAATTTGGAAGCTAGGTAGCTGCTGGGCATCGTGGAATTCTTATGTAGCACATTTCTGCATCGTTTTGCATTACAGGAGAGCAACCTCAGGCCCTCCAAGTAGGTCATGCAGGAGGTAACCAGCCAGCCTTTTACTGAAAAGGCATTACACGATGTTTTGGATGTAGAAAGCTAAAACAACAGAGGATAGACTTGACATCTGTACCTTGTTAAACTGTACTGCTGGCTGTTTGAGCCCCTGCTTATTGCTGACATGAATATGAGACAGCGACAGGGCGCTGTGTGGATCTCTTGCTCTATGCCAGTGTCGCTGGAGCGCAGGCTAAAGTTGGGAAGTCCTTTTTCAGGGGTGGCTTTCGGTATGGCCCCTTGAGCATTTGACCAGCTAAACAAAACCGATCCCTTTATTCAAATAGCTGGAAGGGTTTTCCTTCCAGCCAACTGGGGCTGCTCCGCTGCCTCTCTCTTGGATCTAGCTGGTACGGGGATGCTGAAGTGGAGCACAAGTCTCCAGTGGGATCTCCTGCCTGGATCTGGTGCACCTTTTCTCAGCTGAGCAGCTGCTCCCTACCCACTGTCGCCACCAGTAGAGTTCATTTCATTTGGATTTTGACTTCTTCCACGTTCTTTACCACGTTCTCTGCTTGATGTCTGACTCGGCTGTGTTACCAAACTCTGCTGTGTTGTACAGGGCTCTTTGACCGCTGCTGCCTGGACCAGGCTATCTTTGCGTCACAAGCAGCTTCTTTCTTTTCCTCTCTTATTTTCAGAACAATGAACTTAATACTAATTAAACTTTGTAGTATTTCATGTGAACTGAAGTATGGAGTTAATTCTATTTCTGCATGAAACGATGGAGTGATTTATTTTTTTTAATGCCGTATATTCCTCCTTTGGGACATTCCGTACCTAGAAGTACGCTCGGAAATGGAGTACATTTACTGCAACTATTATTTATCAATCTCTTTTGGCTGACATCCAACAAAAATTTCTTAATAGTAAAGCAAAGTGTGGCTGTGGAAGGATGTTCTTATAGCAAGGGTTCTGACCGTCAGAGGTAGGTGGATAGCACAACTAATATATTTATATTAGACTTGTGAGAACCTTGTAGGTTTTTATCAGCCGAAGGACATAAAACTCGGTGTCTGGACAGCAAAGGCTCAGTGATGGTGCTAGTCGAGGTCTACGGGGTGTGTGTACTGCCTGTCAGCTCCGCCACGGCACTGCCGCGGCTCAGCCCGCTTGTGAAGAGTCGCTCGCTCAACCCACCAGGAATTCCAGTCGTTCGCAGCGCTCTGGCTTGTAATGGCCGCAGGCATCCTTACCTTCCTCAACAGTGCTGGGACGGACTATACAGGAACCAATGTTACTTTTTAGCCTGGCAATACAAAAAAAGCTGTTAGAAGGTTGTTTACGGTAGTAAAAAGTAGGATTCATTTGGGCAACCTGAGACCCTGCAGTGAGCACGACGAGGCTGTTGAAGAGAGCTCATCACCGCCTCAGCTTCAGCTCTCGTCCACACTTCTTCCAGAGAAAGGTGGAAATGTCACTAGGAAGGTATCTTAAAAATTTCCAGCCAGCTTTCTTTTTATATAAAAAACAAAGTCCCCAACCTGTTGTCTTCGTTCCCAGCTGGGTGTCTAAACAAAGTGGTTTTTTGCACGGGCTGAACTGAAGCGGGATGGTGAGTGTTGAGTAATGCTCTAACCTCTGGCTTCCAGCTTCGTCTGCAGCGCTGCGGGATAACGACTGACGCCGCTTTCCAGCCAGGTGGCAGACACAGCAATAGTCTTGGAAATACTACTTTTAATGTTCAGAGAAAAAATGCGTCTCTTTGATGCTTGTATTTTCAAGTTTATCATTAAAAAAAGAAAACACCCAACAACAACAGCTCTCCACATCTCCACTCTGTCTCTCAGATTGTTAGGGAGAGCACAGTGGGGGCATTGCTACATGATTTGCATTGAAATAGCGCAAATTAAGTGCCATGCGTTTAATTACTTTTAAATCTTTTCTCTTGAGGATAATTTTGGTGTGTGGCACAGATAGTAGTAACAGCTCACCTACCCCAGAGGTGATGAATACCAACTCTGTTCTGCAGATGCAAATGTTACATTCAGACTTGCATATTATTAGGAAGACTATTTGGTGATAATGATAACCTTGTCGAAAGCATGAACAGATTTCTCAGCACATTCCCCACCATTTTCTGAAGTCTTTAATACCAACAGGCTGGATTCCTAGCCTAGGCTGGATTCCTAGCCTGATGTGTTTCTACGCTGGTAGGTATTTACTTTTATTTAACATTTACTTAGTGCTCCTCTGTTTTGTTTTCCCAGGGAAAGCATATATTTGAACATCCTTACAAATCCTCCCTCACTAGTCCTGTCTACAGTCTGGACTCCCAAGAATTTGAGGAAGAATCCAGGTCGCTTTTTCCAGCTAAAGACTAGGGATTTAAAATCTCTGGAATAAGATTCATGCTTTACTGTTTCACATAAAATCAGTCATACAGTTGGTTTCTTTCCTATGTACTTGGAGCAACATGGACAGTAATTCCATGTCTTGCTCCTAGAATTGCTCTTCTGGGTGTGCCGTATATATTTACGGTAAGCACACTGTGAAGCTTTCTATTGCCCTTTGCAGTGTGACGTGAGAAAGATACTATTGTTGTTTTTAAAATACATTTTTCATGTCATGGACTCTTGGAAAAGTATTGAAAGCAGGAAAGGCCTCTGTGGGGGCGAAGAGACAAAGCAAGGGAAGCAGAGTGTACAGGACACCAGGGATGAATGGCAGGTGTCATTCAGCACTGTTTTGTGTAAAAGTAGTTCAGGTAGCTCCTGCTCCCCTTTCCCACTTGTTTGAACAGGCAGCAACTTTATTTTCATTTATAATGGGATTTTGCCGATTGTCAGTGCCTCAAAAGCCCTGCAGAGTTCCTGTTTCAAGTTGTTCAAACTTAAAAAGTATCTTTGACTTCATCTATAGAGATCCTTGATATTAAACTGCCCGAGCAAGCAGGTCACTGAGATAATATGCTTAATTCCAAAATCTTTGGGCCGTTCAGGTTGCTGCATGGCAGCCTAGCTCCTAAGCAACAGAGTTAACAAGCACCTCAGCTAGGGGTTTGGCTTCCTTTTCTATTTGGTGTCTTGTATCAAGCACTCCAGCCACTGAAGAACTAATTTTCTTCTGATGCAAAACGATGCATGTCTAATGTGTAGAAAAGTTCAGTGAAAAGCAAAACTCTCTACTTTGTCCACACCTGGATGCCATAGGTTGCGTATCTACCTGTGCATGAGTTCAGGAAGCTTCTGCCCTGGGCCAGGCTTTACATTCCTTCTGTGGAGTGCCACCCTAGGTAAGATGACAATACGTCCCCTGCTGACGTCTGCTGGAACCTGTCACCTGTTTGTTGATTTTCATCACTCTTGAAAGAAGGGTTTTTAGAAACTGTTTTTGACCGTTTCCTTTGGAACATGATTTAGTTATGTCTTTGATTCCATAAGGTGTAGATCTGTAAGATGCATCAAGAAAAATTCCAGTACAGATGTGAAATTGGAAGAGATTTTTTGTGACTCCAGTCCATGGAATGCAATATCACGTTGGCTATTCCATTGCAGTTTCTGTCCTTTTTAATGACCAACACCAGCTCTAGCTCTCTTGTCCATGTAATCCCTTTTGTCTCCACGCTACAGTCCCTACTGAAGACCCAAGATACGAATTTGATGACTACCAGGTGATGTTTTCGAAGAGGAGATAGTATAGAGTCTTAACCCCCCAAGGCAGAAGTGCAACCTGGCATTTGCCTGGGTTGCAGGAGCTTTTGGATGTTGCTCTGGATCGTGGAAACCAACCCTGGGAGCGCTTCTGGGCTTGCCAGATGAGACCTTACTCAAAGCATGCTGTCTTCATTTTCACCATGCCCGCCTTCCCTTGGTGCTTAGGGATGTTTGGCGCACTTGTGCGTGTATCTGAAATGCAAATGCTCCCATGGGAACGGGGAGACCTTCGCTGCCTTTTGCAGTGTTGGAGCAGCAGAAAGAGCAGACTGTGAAGCAGGTGCTGATGTCCCTGGGCTTAGTCTTTCTGAGATCTGTGCTGCCTAGCCTTCTGCGGAGACGAACGTGAGCTGAGCTCTCCACTAGGTCTGGGTTGTAGTTGCAGGCAAGGAAATGGGTTTTGTTGTTCCACGTTAGATAAGTCCCATGGGCCGCAGGAATCTCATTACCCACGGAGGGAGGACTAGCGGAATCCCAAGAGTGTTGGGTATTTATAGAGGAGATGTTTCTGCATGAGCTGCTTGTAAGGATGCATTTTCTGATGTGTTAGTTACAACATTAAAACTGCAAAGTTTGATGTCTGGATAACTTATTCGTAGCATTAGTTAGCTATTAATTTGATCCTGCAGAGTTTTCATGCTTATTTATGTGTCATATACGTGGGAATTTTTTCTTAAGGCGTTCATGTTCAGTAAATTTTTCTATAGTTGAAAATACAGCAAGCGATGTCAGCAAGCCGCGCTCTTACTGATGCATCTTTATGGTATCTTTTTCAACTATAACCTTATCAATGTCTACCTTAATATTAATCCTAATACAGATCAAGAAATAAGAAAGCAGGATACAAACTACTGTGATGCTGTTGATAACCGAAGCAGTAAAACAAATATGCTGCGAGTGTGGTAGCACAAATGGACCACAGAAAGATCTCTTCGGAATGGGCCATGGGGCAAGAAGGGTGCGAAGGCTTATATTTTTTTGGCAAAAAAAAAAAAAAATTGAAGTCTGCAAGTGTTCCTTATGTAATTTAGCTCTATTTCTAAGATGTAATGAGGGAATAAGAAGTGTGATACACAGCTCCAGATAAGACCATTTTTAGTGCATTTCTGTCACCCTCAAGCTTAATAAGTAATGTTCTACTTTAATAGATGTGCTTGGAGGTGGAGCTGCTATCATTTATTGTTATAACTCCTGAAAGGTATCACAGAGAATTTGAATTCTTATTTCAGTTTCATAAAGACTTCACATTAAAATTCACATTTGGGCCTTTGATACGGAAGGATTAGTACAACTGGAGGTTGAAAAACATCATGCAGAATTCTCTCTTCCATGTATCCTGCAGAATCATATTTAATATCCAGTTCACCTGCCTTGTTCAACCATCGCTAGAGGTGAGGCTGTGTTAGGATTTGGGGAAAGGATTCGTTTATCTGCATTTCATTTGTGTTCTTAACTGGAAGTTAATGTGCAGCTACAGCAACCAGCTCACCATTAAGTGTCTTCAGATTTTTGAGGGGCCTCTGAGAAAATATGGTTTTCTCCTAGTCATCCAATTATCGTAGCAGCCTGCCTGGGTGATGGGCGGACATGGGAGGGGACCGTGATTGATTTGTTAATTGATTGGAGATGGGCAGTCTCTCTCGTTAGTTAAAAAGAAAAATTGGCTGCACGGTCCTGTTAGCAGAAGGTGATGATTTTGTCCCGAGCTTTTGAGAGCTGAGCTTACACAGGTTTGTGGAATTCAAAGAACCTGAAAGCTGAAAGGTTGGCTGTGGTGTTGTCGAAATGAGTGCATTTCAGCTTTGAGAAGACTTTCCATGTAGATTTTACCAGTGAGCACTACTAAGAATCATTTTGTCACTTCATTCCCCCCCCCCCAAAAAAAAAAAAAAAATTAAAAAAAATAGAACAACCCATTCTAGNAAAAACAGCACTTGGAACATTGACTTGAATTTTATTTATTTACTGGGAAATGGCAGGTTGATGCTTGTGCAAGGCTGGAGCTTCAGTAGGTAGCGTGCCCGCTCCCTGGACAGGTGAGGCTTAGTTCATCGCTCCCCTCTAACAATTCCTGCAGTCACTGATGTGTGCGACTTTAGCAGTCCCGAGGAGCCTTTCACAGCTCTGTCTTGCATCTTCCACCTGTGCCATTCTCTTGTGCAATGTATTGAGAAATTTAAAGCCATATAAACATGCTGACTGTCGTCGTTTACTTTCTCAATGTGACTGATCCAGGCTTTGTGCTGAATCCGCCGTACTCGGTGTGAAAGGTGGGCTTTACATGTCAAAACATGGGATTTAGACTGGGTGGCAGTAACTTCCAGTCACAAAGCTGGGGATATGGAACGGATGCAGAGAACCTTTGAGCAGCCAAGGAGAGAGCAGTTGTACGTGGTGGCTCCCATCTGACCTCTTTGGAGCAGATGGGGCCCAAAGGTGAAGAAAAAGTTTATATACAGAATGATTAAATAAAATATAGCTTATTGTACACCTGTTCTTAATCTTTTTCATTTTTCAGTTTGTGGCCATGAATACTGCTGAGCAGTCTTGTCATTTTGCATGTTTTTCTTAAGGTGGTGAAAGTATTTTTCAGATTAAATGTTCTGGCTGTGAATTAAGTTTGGGTTTGTTTGTGTATTGTTTGCACTGCAAAATCCTGTCCGGTTTAGGGTATATCACTGGACTCGGCAGCAACTCAGAAAAATGTGTCTGTAGGCACCTCTGCGAGCGTGTTCCCCTTTTCGTTCAGATTCAGGGAGCTGCAGATGTGCATTGCCCGTGTTTTACTGAGATTTAATAGGTTTGTCTGACTACTTTGCCTCCAAATTGTTCTTCCAAGGTAATGAGTTCTTAACAATTGTAGTATAAATCGACGCACCTTCAATTTTACGGTGAAGGCCAGAGGGCTAAATTGTCTTCTAAATTTCTCCTGTTAGGAATGTAAGTTCAGATGGAGCAGAAGCACGCAGAAGGCTCAGAGAGTGCGATGGCTTGGTGGACGCCCTCCTTCATGCTCTACAGTCTGCGGTTGGCAAGAAGGATACAGACAATAAGGTGAACTTCAGTATTAAGACTTAACGGATGTCTCCATTAATTTAGGCTGAAGCGTTGCTCTGGGATCTGAATTCTGTTTGCTAGTATCAGAAGGGGGTTATGCTTGCCTCAGAAAATACAGTAATTACCCTCCTCTCACCTCTGTCACGATATCCACGGTACTACTGATGGGGTATCAGCATGATGCTGCTGTGTTACCTTGTGTGGCTGAGGAGGTGAGCAAAGGCAAGTGCTTCTGACAGGTGGGGAGAGTAGGCCTTTATTATCGTCGGTGATGTTATTATTGTTCTGCATTACTTAATGGACATTTGGAAGTGCAGTCTCCAAATCAGAATTGAGTCCCATTGTATTGTGCCTCGTGCGATACCAGCAAAGGAGTCGGTTCCCATTTTCAAGACTTTGTTCAGCACCACCTCTAAAGACTCTAGTTCTTGGCCATTAAGATATGCCTTCAGACCTGCAGCACTTTCATTGTGGCTTTTTCTTTAGGTGCAGATTTTGATTAATCTGGTTTTATCATAATCTCATACTGTGGCGCTTAAAAGCGTATTTATATGCATAAGGAATATCATAGGTTGAACCTGTTTGAAAAAGAAAGAGCATACTATTGCTTTATAACACCAGTAAGGCTTGTAAAGCATAGCTTTTTTATTCTCTTTGAGGCCCACCATGGGATGGACTGTACAAGGGAATTATAATGCCTTGTCACTTAATCAGATGATTTTGGAAGTGGATTTTGTGACCACCTGGTGGTTTCCGTTGCAACCTACAGAGCATTGCTCTTGTCAGAACCTGATGTGCTATGGCTTAGCTGCTACTACGGGACAACGTGTGTTCTCATTGAAATCCTCACAGGGCCTGGGTTTTGACCCAGAGAAAATTTAATAAAATGGGCCCCTTGGGGATTGTAAAGGTTGGAAGAATGAGACAGAAGCTTGTATTAAAATAAGATCCTTATACGATCATTTTCCACTATGTGTTTGATCTTTTGGTGAATTGTATGCTTTATGTAAGATCAGGTGGTGGTTTTGATTAGAGAGTTTTCATTTTGAATGGGAACTATTTATGAAGCGCTTCACTTTTGGAAGAATAAAATTGGTTTTGGAACAAGAATGAACCGTAATTTAAAGGGTCTTGACTAAATCTTCCTTGAAAGCTACATTCTTTTCCTGGTGCAGGTGGGCTTTTTTTAAATTCCCCCAAACCCTCCACCATATAATATAATGGTCTGCAAATAAGAGGGTACAGTACTTATTATAACATAAGTTTTTCTGTAACAGTCTGTGGAGAACTGTGTGTGCATCATGCGGAACCTTTCCTATCATGTCCACAAAGAGGTCCCCGGCGCTGATAAGTACCAAGAACTAGATGCCAGCCAGACTACAAGCACGGGAGGCTCTCAGAAGAAGAAGAAAGACGATGCTGGTTGTTTTGGTGGGAAAAAAGCTAAAGGTACGTATTGCAGAGAGCTCAGAACTAGAAATGGATTCGGGGGTAAATTTTGCTCTTGCAAGCACATTCATCTTGCTGGTTTAGAAGGATGTGGTTTGTGGAGGTACATGTCTGTAGTGTCGTGGTATGTGTTCATCTCCCTTGTTGCATCGCTACTAGGTATTTGGGGGGTTCTTCCATGATTGCTGTAGTTTTGTTTGGCTTCAAAGAGGAGCGGTGCATGCTGGCAGATGACGCTGCTGTTGGACAAGGGTGGATGTGCCTGCCTCTCCACTGCGTTGCTATGTTCTTGCATCTGTCAAATCAATGCTTGGCTGTATAGCATGTGTCACGGCCTCTGGAAGCCAGGCCAGCATGCGTTCATCCCCGTGCATGGCAGTCCTGTCTGTACGCCTTCCATGCCTCCAGTCTCTCACATTTGAAAACAAACTAGAAGTCTACCTTCCCACTCACAACCAAAACATACAACCTCCCGATTCTGTCACTCTAATTTAAATTGCAAACATGATTTCATAGCTTTTAATTCTCAGTCACTTTTAGACCTGTTCTCTCCTCTGGGACATGAGTGTTGCAAATGAGTTTCATTACAAGAGAGGATTAATAGTCTCAGTAACCTCCCTTCCATCTTCCCTTTAGAAAGAGACACTGAAATTATATCCTTCTTTGTTGTTTTAGAGAAATGACTATTCTAGACTGAATTCAGAGATAATTAACTCCATTTTCTGTCTAGGGTCCATTCTCCTCATTTGTTTTTACTCACATCCTGGCTTACTATTTATAGCCAGGTCTAAGGAAGGTTTTGGTCCTGAAGAGCCAATACAGAATTGTTTGAACTTGACGGACTGTGTGCTGCATGTTACTCCTCCTTTGATCCGACCTGTACATGTTATTAAAATGATACGTGTTAGGGAAGTCATCACAGTGCGAACTTGCTTTTCCAAACTAGTCTGTCATCAAATAGATTTAACCTGTGTTTAAAAAAAAAACTAAACTAAAGAAATTGATGGGAATCTTTTAATACCTGGGGAGAAAACTGAAGGAAGAATTTTACCTGCCTGGCCAGCCTGTTCTCACAGTGAATGACTGAAACTTCAGCGTGATATTCTTTGGAAACCTTGAACATGTGCTGACTCGAGCCTGTTCCCTGCCACTCGCAGTCCCTGTTGTTTTGCTGCTTGAGAGCAACACCGCCGGTGAAAACATTTTTAGACATAAAAGCTATGAGTGTGCACTGTGGGAGGAGGGAGCGTGCTGATGGAGAACTGTCATCCTCCTCCTGATGACAGTGAAAAGAGAGCGCTCTCAGGTGGCTGTCCTGTGTCAAGGGTCTGCCTCTTTCCTCTGGGCTCACCTATGTATATACCTTCTCTGTCTCTGCGTCCTGGGAGATTCTGTTAATCAGCCACACCTTCTGATCATGTCTTTTTGGACAAACTGGTCTCAAAATCATCCGACTCTGAGGATGAACCCGCAGACTGCAGCGAGCAGTGCAGCCCCTCGGTGGCGGCTTGGGTTTGGCTCTGTGTGTTCAGCAGGAAACGACAATTTCCAAAGTGTATTTTAATGGGGTTTCCCCCCTACCCCTTTGCAGTGCTCTTTTTGAAGTGTGCTGTTCTCTAGAAGGAAATCAGCAGGTAATAATGCTGAGCTCACAGCTGGTAGTACGTAGATCAGCAGGACAGAGGGGGACAGGCAACTGTTGGGTTTAAAAAAAATAAAAATTAAAATCCATTAACAAATGTGCTTTTAAGGTCATAAAGAGAAACTTCCTTTTCTCACTGCTAAATATATGTGAATACCTGGTTGAACCTGCCTTGATTTTCGCAGTCTAGGCTCCCTCTCACTTAATCTTGCAACGTTCCCATGTTTATTTTATTTCATGGTCATTGATTATAGCATTTCAAACACCCCTGCAAAGGGCTAGTCACCCGTCTGTCCCCTCAATTTGTGAACACCCTTTCATTTCATGAAAAGAGGAAGAAAAAAAAGCCGTGCAGATAAAGACTGCTTTTTTCAGCAGGAACAAAAGGGAGAAAGTGGAATATCTTGGTTTGGTTTTGGTTTTTAACTGGGGAAAGTTCCGTAGTATTCTTGTAATACCCAGGTTCTGAACCTATTCTGTGAAATTCTGCCTCTCTGTGACTGTTCCTTTGTATTTTCTTCCTTCCTGTAAATTTTTGTTTTTCTTTTGCTGCTTTTCTGGTAATTAGAGGAGTGGTTCAATCAAGGTGAGTCTTTGCAATACTTTCTTTTCATCACTGCCATAATATGCTTTGTTCAGCTTTTACATGCAAGGCTAAGAGCTGAGATCAAGGTCTTGTTCATTCACCCTCTCCTCCACTCCCCCCTGCATCCTCCTGTTCATTTCAGTAGGCATGGAAATCCTCTCACTGAGTGAGCATTTTCAGTCCGGTCTTCCCACACTGCAAACAGAGGAGAGAAGTTTTTAGTCATTCCTGGCGTAAGTGCAGTAAGAGAATTGATTTGCAACTGGCCTGATAACCCCAGGAGAGAGGGAGCACCCAAGCGTGCGAGTTGCCTCCCCAGCCCCGTCATACTGAAGCACAGCGTTGCTGCCTGCTCTGGGTACCTGTAGCCATGAAGACTCAGCAGCTGGGATGGGTATTCTCAGGGATCCTTGGTGCTTCGTCTGCTTGGGTACGCATGCCTGGGCTGCTGCATCTTTATTACTGGCACTCGGACTAGCTAGGTGAAGCTACCCCCAGCACGTGCCTCAGGGGATGTGCCCTTTGGTTTCTCTTCCAGCACAAAAAGTAAAATTGCAATTGGAATACACATGGCTGAGGCTAAATTTTGCCTCCCTTGCTTCTCAGCTGGGAAGTTGTTAGGCTGTGAGTACCCTGGAGACTTCCACTGTGTTTCTGAGACTGACTGGGGGTAAAGGCAGGGTGGCTTTCAGTTTGTGAGGCTTGCCTCAGGCCAGGGAGGGCTGGCGCGGGGGGGAAACACCCCTAATTGCTCCACCCGCCATTTTTCAGACTAGGACTGGTGAGCCTGTAGAAGATGAGTATGTTGGCAAGACAGAGCTCAGCCCTTGCTTTGTGTTGCTCCGCTGCAGGCCAGTTCACCGGGGGGCGTATTAACAAGCACAGTATTGACTGTCGGGGGCGCAGGGTGGGTATGAAAGATCTCTTTGCCTTCAACTTTTATTTTTTTTTAACCAACAAGAAAGCATTTGGGAATTAATCCTTCAGCAAAAATGGCCTCGCTGAATAGCTGGTTTGGTTTTCTGGTAAAGCAAAATGACATTTGAGGAAGATCAACAACAACATTAGTGGTTAGTAACGCCGGGTCACACTTCAAAGTCCGTACTGAGTTTCTGACAGATTGAAAATGCCGAAGGTCATGTTTTGGTTGTTTCTTACATAATGAAGGGG
>VZTV01119690.1:6216-32303 GCA_013400875.1 Anhinga rufa | reverse complement strand
GGGGGCGGGGAAGGAAAGAATTTTAATCCCACTGTTTCAGAGACTGTAAATTGCATCTTGCACAAGCAAGTCTCGCGTCAGGCAGTTCTCCCAAAGCAGAGTGCTGTGCCAGTTCCTGCAGCCAGGTCTCATAAAACAGACCTGTCAGCAGGCGTGTTCAGAGCTGTCTGTCTCTTGGCAAAGTCTGGAGCTATGCTTCTGATCCAACAGCATCGTCTTTTCTCTGGCGCACCTCGGGCTCGCAAGCTTGGAGAGCCGGGAGATGCTTAGAAGGGCAGAAATCAAAACAAAACCAGGATCTTAAACCTCTTTTCCACCAGTAGCGCTGTCGTGGCAGCACCGCTGGGCACCAGCACTGCTCACAGGCGGGAGTGACGGCGGGGCCGAGCCGCAGAGCCGGCTTTCTCCTGGTATCGGTCAGGCCAGGGGGTGCTGAGGGGGTTGTAACTGGTAGGCTCTTGAACTTTTGCTAAACTTGGTCACTTTTTTAGAAACTCCAAACCAATATTTGTAGGTCCTGTGAAAATCAAATGAGGAAAAACACCAGCTGGGCCGCAGATTGAAACCTCTGCCTTTGAGAGGGATTTCTTTTGGAGTCTCCTGACAGCTTGGTCACCTTCTCTCTATAGGAAAGCCCTGGAAAATGTAGGTGCTTTGGGTATTTCTGAACCTGGCCCTTGCTCAATTTGATTAAGCAAGTAATTTGTAGAGTTGAAATCCCCTTGGTCAGAGCTCTGCGTTCCGAATTGCTTCCATTCGTAAACAGCTGGCAGCTTGCGGTTTGAACAGCCGTGGTTTTGCCTGCGAGGTGGGTTAGTTTCTCCGAGGGCTGAAAGACAAACTAGCAAAGGCTTCATAGAAGACAGCCAGAATTTGCAGTCTGGCCCAGAAATTGAGCTACAGCAACTGAAGATCACAGAGCACAGGTGGAGCGCGCTGTCTTAATGAAAGATGGTTTAGTAAATAGGCAGCTGCTTCTGCAGTGCTAGCTCAAAAGAGGTAGCAGCCAACGCGGCTCTCGTGGACAATCTCTTCCTTAAAAAGTTGTGCACAAATACCTACTGCTTACCAGTGCACTAGAAAGAAGGGAGCTCTTACTGTGCCATCTCAGTTCCGCAGGGCTAATTGAAGTACCAAACCCCAACCTTTAAATTATAGAGAACTTCTGAAATGAGTAGTTGTGCTGAATGAGGTCTGGCTCTCCAAGTAAGTGTTCTGAGGTTTAAACTAGCTAATGCCAGAGACATGAAATTAGGGGTCATGTGAAAAAACAGCTTGTCCTACTTGTAGATAAGATGGAGTCACATTTATTGGTCTGCCTTAAGTCTGTAATCTTTCCTAAACACTGACTTCCTTCCTTCAGTGCTTTTTTTTCCCCCCTCCTCCCTCAGCCCTGCTTTTTCCTGCGATGCTCTAAGGGTCAACAAGGGTTTGCAGCCAGTAACTGGGTTCAGCTGCCATTACGAAATGTGATGTCCTTCGGTGATGCGCAGCATTTTTCCTTTCTGGTGTTTGGTTCCCCAAGCAACGTCTTGGAGCAAAAACTTGATGGAGGGCTGCAAAGTGCAGCTAATTCCTGTCCCTTCCTTTAGAAAAGATACCTTTCAAAGGAGTGGCGTGGTACCTGGCTGCATGACCTTCTGACAGCTTGGATGGGCTTTTCCATACTCCATATAATGAAGCAAATCGATTCGGGTGAACAGAATTTCTAGATGCATGTTTTATTTTGCGCAGTAGTTAAGGTTGGTTGGTATTCTGCGTTGGCGTTTCAAAACACAAGTGTGTGATATTTCCAGAGGGAAGGAGGGGATGGAATACTATCTTGAGGGTCTTTTTTTTTTTCCTCTTGACATTATTTCTAAATATTCATATTGGTACTTAAAAGCTCTGTTTCTTCTCTAGGTAGTACTGCATACGTTTATCCTTTTGTCAAGAGGAAGGGTAGAGCGGCCACTCAATTCACTGCGCGGAAGCCGTACCGGCTCCCTGCTATAACGGGCAGGGGGTGGCCTTTCCCGTTTCATGACATATTCCCACTCAAGAGTCAGACTAATCTCCATGTTACGTTTTCAGGGACCGTTTTCCTGTTTGCTTTTAAGCACCCGGACTGATGGAGCTTTCAGCCTGTAAACCTCCGTTAGCAGCCTGGTGGAGTCCCTGTTCAGAAGCCACCTCTGGCAGCTTAAATCGTGTTGTTCTAAATTCACCCCATCGCACCTGCCTCCCCTGCTCTTGAGGGACAGGGACTAAATCACTTGATTTTCCCCCTCAAAATAATTTGGGAAAGCTGAATCGTACCCTGCTGTCCTCCGAAGCAGTGCAGACTCCTGCACTTCAGAATCCCTCGCTCTGCTGTCAGGACTTCTCTGCCGGCAAAGTGCCCGCTTACCCCGCAGCGCCCATGCGGGCTTACCCAAGGCAGTGCCTCTCCTGGCGGGGAGAGGAGGGGCTGAAAATGAACCCTTCCCTCCCCAACGTAACCTTGAATTCCCAACCTAACTAAAACTACAGTCCAGATTTTGTTCCTCTTTCTATGAAGGATTGTATAAATTAAAGCCAATATAATGGCTTGAAACTGTCTCTAAGCAAAAGTATGGAATTGTTTCCACTGGTTTCTAAGAAAGAGTCAAAATGGCACGTTATTGATTGAAGGGCAATTCAAGGTTAAGTTGTTGGCTGCTGTCTGTACAATATATTAAATCTAGGCCTTCCTGCCTGATAGTCGCAATGAGAATAGAGGCTGCAAAGCAAGCCTTTTATATATTGCTCTGCTGCTCAGTTTGTGCTTCAGCTAAGCTTCAGATCAAAATTCCTCTGTGAAAATAACAAGTAGATGCTGGGCTGAGGGGGGGGCGGGCGTAGCTTTGCCAAGAAGGGAAGTGGCACGGTTTTCCAAGATCTTATGCACTCTTAAGACCCGCTAAAATGCTAGTGCTAAGCATGTTTGCGGATCGACCCGAAAGCAGTGCAGATTTTTGTCCCTAAGTTGCTCATGCCAAAACCACAGCTCCGCAGCTGGATTGCAAGTCAGATACGTACAAATATGGGTGAGAGCCTGTGATTTATATTCTGAGTGTATAGCTTCTCTCATCTCGTAGATGCACATGACAGTAACTTACCTGTCAGTATGCTGACAGTCTTTTCCATCTGTTGTCTTATTTTTTTTTGCACAGGAAAGAAGAATGGAGATTTGGACAGGAATTTTGATACACTTGACTTGCCTAAGCGGTCTGAAGCAGCAAAAGGTAATGCTAATGTGTTTGCTTTTGGAAATAACAAGTAGCCTGGGAGCGGGAGGCTCTTGAAGGAACTTGAGAAGTGAGCATATAATGGAAAACAAAAGAAATAATAGAGGTGTCAGTGCTTGTTGTTACCTAGTATTCAGTACTGGATATAACCGGCTTTTATATGAAGCTGCTAAATGGGCGGAGTCTTGTAGAAGCCCATCTGATTTGGTGTCAGGCGGTAGTAACCCCACAGAGGGGTGAGTGCGTGCTCTCTTCCTTTGTAACTCCCTCTGCGACTTGCCTGCACTAGACGTGAATGTGAGGAGTTACGGAGCGCATTAGGGGAGGGTACTTAGCACTAACCTCCTCCCTTCCCTGGCACCTCTGTATTTCTTCAGTGTTCCGATGAATTGGAGAGTGAGGGCAGGAGATGAGCTCAATTTTTTGTGTTTACTGATAGTCTTCTCCTGAGCACAGTATTCCTCCCTGTCTGTAGTGAGTAGTACTTGCAGCTTCCCAGAATCGGGAGGTTCACAGAAAAATTCACCTGCGTTGTGCTGTGGTATTTCAGCTCTGGCAGAGGTGAAATCTCTCAGAAGTAATCTGCCTTCCCTTCCTGCATGCATGTGCTCCTTTCAGTTGGAGATTAGGAGATACGTGGGATCTCCTCCGACTTCCACAGCATTGGACTGTGTTTTGAGACTTGCACAGGTTTCCATTTGAAGTGTGTGCAAGGTCCTTGCAAAGGCTCAGCCATTGTCATGGCAACTGCCGCGGTGCCACCCGGACAGCCTAGCCTTGCAGGAAGAGCGCTCCCATAGCACCCTCACCTTAATGATCTGAGAATACCCAGAACTACCCGAGTATTCTTCAGAAGGAAAATCTTAAACTCTTCCTGCATCACTTGTACAATTTCAGAGAGTATAAAGAGACGGAGCGACTCAGCGGAGAGATCCTTGTCTTGAGATTCCTGAATTACGTTACTTTAGTGACCTTGAGCGAATCAACTAATTTGTGCTTCAATTCCCTTGCTGTAAACTGAGGGCAGCAACAAAGGCCATATCCAACACCCTTACAGAGGTACTGATAGTCAGTAATTACACCTGTGAAGTGCCGCACTCTCACGTCAGTTCATGGGCAGTGAAGCTCTGATTGATGATACGCAAACTAATCCTAACACACAGATGGATCTAATCTATCAGAGACGCCCTTTACAGCGGGTACCATTTCTACGCTAATGTCTAAACACTGATTTCCATTTGGTGCATTATTCCACGAGATACTAATGCACCTCTTAGAAGGTGCTCAGAAGGAAACCTCTCCTAGCCAGCCTTCGATTTAATGCCATCAGTTCAGGGCTGGACGTTGGTTCCACTGCAGAGCAAGGAGACTTCTGAAGGATGCCAAAAAAGAAAGGAACACAAAATATAGCAAGAGCTTTGGCACTTTCATTCCTTTCCAGGTGTGATTGGGACGTGGGTGCCACTAGAGGGAGAAGATGGAAATGAAGGATTTCTGCAAAGAAATAGATCTTGCATAACTTTCTTTAAAATAAGACAAAAATCCTTCATGTGGCTCTGCTAATGGTAGAACTGTTGTGGCATATCTGATGGGAGACGTGTCTCTGTCTCTGAGCTTACTGAGCTTGTTACCCTATTCAGTTGCTAGAAATCACACGCTCTTCAAGAGGTTTTGTTTGAGAATTTCAGGATATCCCCATTTAACCTAAGCAGAACAGATTTTAGTCTGATGTGGGGAGCTGACCCTGGCTGGACACCAGGTGCCCACCAAAGCTGGTGGGCATCACTCCCCTCCTCAGCTGGACAGCGGAGAGAATATACAATGAGAGGCTTGCGGGTGGAGATAAGGACAGGGAGAGATCACTCTCATGGGCAAAACAGACTTGACTTGCGGAAAATTAATTTAATTTATTACCAATCAAATCAGAGTAAGGTAATGAGAAATAAAAACTAAATCTTAAAACACCTTCCCCCCCCACCCTTCTTCCCGGGCTCAACCTCACTCCCAATTTTCTCTCCCTCCTCCCCGCCAGCAGCGCAGGGGGACGGGGAATGGGGGTTGCGGTCAGTCCATCACACCTTGTCTCTGCCGCTCCTTCCTCCTCATGGGGAGGACTCCTCACACTCTTCCCCTGCTCCAGCGTGGGGTCCCTCCCACGGCAGACCATCCTCCATGAACTGCTCCAGCGTGCGTCCCTTCCATGGGGTGCAGCCCTTCAGGGACACACTGCTCCAGCATGGGCTTCCCTCGGGTCACAGCCCGCTGTGGCGTGGGGTCCTCCCTGGGCTGCAGGTGGATATCTGCTCCACCGTGGGCCTCCCTGGGCTGCAGGGCACAGCCTGCCTCACCATGGGCTTCACCAGGGGCGGCCAGGGCAATCTCTGCTCCGGCGCCTGGAACACCTCCTCCTCCTCCTCCTCCTTCACCACCTTGGTGTCTGCAGTTGTCTCCAACTTTCCCCCACCTCACCCGGTACGCTGGGGTGGGCAAGACCTCGGGAGGGGGCACGGCCAGGACAGCTGACCCAGAGTGACCAAAGGCACATTCCGTACCATATGACATCAGCTCAGCAATAAAAGCTAAGAGAAAGGAGGAGGACCGGGGGGCGTTCGTTGTTAAGACGTTTGTCTTCCGGAGCGGCCGTTACAGCCCTGCTTCCCGGGAAGTGGCTGGGCATCGCCTGCTGATGGGAAGTGGAGAATAAATCGTTTGCTTTCCTTTGCTTCCACGTGCGGCCTTTGCTTTTGCTTTTGCTTTATTAAACTGCCGTTACCTTGACTCACGAGGGGTTTTTTCCATCTTAGTTTGTCCAGCTGAGGAGGGGAATGACAGAGCGGCTTGGTGGGCACCTGGTGTCCAGCCAGGGTCAACCCGCCACATCTGACTACGTTGCTCATGCTAGATTAGGTCAGGAGATTGATCCTACAGCATTCTGAAAGAAGCCCTTTGACATAGAAAAAGGCATGAGAAACTATTCAAGTGCTAAGAGTAAAAAATAAATTCCCTGATACATTTTTGTTCACTTCTTTACTAGTAGCTTCTTGCTAAGCATCTAGTTTACATGAGAGTTCCGGGATGCTCAAGGTTCTAACAAGACTGCTAGGACTTTGAATTGTTCGGTAAGGTAAGACAAATAAAATTGTAGTTTTAAAACCCGTAGAAGCTCTGGTCAGATCTATGCCATAGAGTATAATTGGCTCTGGTGAGATCAGCTCTCAGCCGAAGCAGAACCTCGTTACTAAGATTGAAAAATCATGCAAGTTTTAATGATCAGAAGCACTCAGTTTGATTGACACAAGGAAGTGCTATTTCAGAAATCAACGATTACAGATTAGTTGCTTTCATGTATTATTAAAGCCACATTAAAGCGAGTTTTCAGCTGGAATCTTTGTGGGCAGTGATAAGATTTGTTCGTGCCATGCAGCAAATGAACATTGTGGTAGTTAACAGCTACTGGGATGCAGTGGTGTTAAGTTTCCTGTAATCTTATCGTCAGCATCCACGGTGCTTATCTGGTAGATCTAACGATGCGGTTTCGAGAACTTGATGTCAAGATTTCCCTATAAAATGTTCTTAGGTATGATTACTGAGCTTAATTGATCATGTGCTTCTAATCGCTCGAAAAACTGCAAACTGGAAGCAGGGAGCTAGTTCAGACCTGCTTTCTGTCATTCTGGAAACTTCGTTTGGCCTCCACATTACTTTAATTGCCGGAATCTCTGCCTGTCCTATAGCCGAACATCATAAAACCAGAAACTGCCATAGTTTCTAGTTGGGGATGGGTGCAGGTTAGTGTCTGTGTGGGAGGCAGAGGTTTTCTCAGTCTTTGTTCAAGACAGCTTAGGAACACGTTCATATCCTGAGCAGTCCAAAGGGTCTTGTGAGTTATTACCTAGTTTAAATGCTAGCAATTTTTTTTTCCTTCAGTTTGTTTGCTCTGGAGAGGGATGAATGAATGAACGCAATTCCTTTTTTCAAAATTATGAACTAGAGTCTCCTTTTCTTCTGATTGCTCTTGGTTCTTTAATGGAAATCAGATTTTGCTGCAGCACAGCATTTGAGCAGCCCTGAAACCATTTCTAAGCCTTTAATAATTTTATATGCTAGGCATTCTGGCAGGGGAAAGCTTCCAGTTCAGGGTTGTTATCTGTGGTAAACTGGATAATGTCAGACGGGAGAACTTGCAGTGCTTTCAGAAGCTGTCTCATCTGATATTAAAAAATAAATATATCTGCTCTGGCAGTGTCCAGAGCGCTGCTGTCCTCACGAGGAAAGACTGGGGAAGAGAAGCTTCTTGTTCCCTTTTTGTTGAAAGGAGAATATTTTTTTCTGACAGTTGGAGAGAGAGGATAAATTTTTTGGGTAGTGATAAGAGCTTGCATAGAGCGATATGGAAGGGGACAGCACTGACAAGAAATTATGAATGCTGTCCTCAGGACCTTGCTAAATTTAGCACTTAAAAAAATTCCTGCTTCTGTGAGGGGGGGTGGAGAAGAAGTCTTGCAGAAATCCCTTCCCCGATATAAAGTAGGTCACTGATAGCGGTGCTGGCCGGCTCCTCTGCAGTGTGTTCTTCGGCACTACCACAGCGCGAATGCTGATCTCTCCTGCGCGCACAGTAAATACACAGCACGGCGCGAGCCCTTTGCTTTGTTTGCAGAGTCCTTAGTTCTGAGGAGGAATGGTGACAGGAGGCTCGTGCATGGGAGGGAAGACCAGGGTTAATCATCTCTGCAGAGGAAAGCAGTGTCTCTGATGGCAAGCTGTGCGATAAGGTTTTCTAGAAGGAGTTAGCATTGATATGTGTCAGCCCTCTGAAGGTGTGACAGAGGTTGTACCATTTAATCCTCCTGATGTGCAGGTGTTGGATTGTCTGCCTCTGCTATCAGTGCTGGAACATAGGAGGACAAAGTCCGGAAGAGCAAACTAGCTTTTTATATGGAATCAGCAGGTTATTCCTAATTAAATCCAGACCTCTGGGCTGTTTGGTTTAAGTAGATCTCATGGCTTCTTGTTTATGTGCGCGTACATCAATGGCATAAGAGTAGCTGCTTTAAGATGCTTTGGGTGTTGAAGTTCAGCTGTGGTTTCAGTTTATCTCATTAGGGAGCTGAAAGTTTTCAGCCGTGAGGAGACAAGTGCAGGTACGCTTCAGTCTGGTGGATGAGCTAACTCATTCGCTCCTTCAAATCAGGTATTAAAGTGGTTATTGATTAATCTTTTCCATTTTGATTATTTAAGCTTGCTTCCATTTTAATGGGACCGTAAGTTCAGGAGAGAGTCGAGCAGAAATACTGAACTAGTGCTAAAGCTGCTTATAGTTGAACAGGTCTGGTTTGTTGCAGCAGGGACCCCACAGAAAAGCTGAATTTCTCTGAAAGCTCAGCTCTGTGTGTACACTTAACCCTGGTCAGGAGCCTGGGTAGGCAGGGAATGAGGTTTCGGGTGAACTTGTCAGCGGGTGAATTTCTTCTGTCTCCATTATCTGAAATCCTCAGTTGCTTTCCATGTAGCCTGATGCTGATGATAGATTTTTCTATTCCAGAAGGTGAGTGTTTAAACTCACTTATAAATCTTTCTGTTACTGCTCCAGGAAATTAGACTTCCTGGCACTGTCAGGGTAATGACTTTAACTCAGTAGATTACAAAAATGTGGGCAATTTGTCTTCAGCTAAAGGCAACATGTAGTGGGGGGAGAAAGAAACCTCACCGAAGCTTTACTCTGACTTCAGGTTTGTAATTAAGATTAGGTGCCGCTCTCATTTTACTGCTGTTTTAATTTGCTTTCTTCAAATCTTTACAAGTTGACTCAAGCACTCACCTGCCCTTTCCAGCTCCCTTCCATCATTAATTTTGATTGTCGTATTGTAAATGAGTAGAACTGATTGATTAATGGTACCATCCGCACCCCTCCTGTGCCTGCTAGTGGAAATTGAGGGACTGGGAAGATCTCCTCTGTGAGAGCAAGTAACTTGTTCTTGTGTTAACATCTTTTAAGTATTTCAGGCACGTTGCTGAGAATTCCTATCAGAATTATTAAGTATCTCTTATTGCTATTGCTTTACTAAGTGGAGTCTTCATTTTGGTCCCGTGTGTTTTTTCATAACTTACAAAACAGTGAAAGATTTCTCATCTGGCTTCCAATGCTTTGAGTCAGAGAAAATTTATTACCTTGAATAGGGAAACTCCCATATGGAGCCTGCCCTTGCCAAACTTCCTCTAGCCTGGTACCTCTGAATTCTCATTCTTCTTCCCAACTTGTGTGAGGAATTCAGAGCAGGCAGCTGCGGATTTTTCCGTTCTTGCGTACACGCTCTTTCCATAGCTGACTGCTAATTGTTCTGGAATACTCTGCTTTTATTATAATCTTCAGTTCTTACGTTGAGCCACTTGTTCGTTCAAAGCTGGGTTGAAACACAGCAGTGGTTTGCTTCCTGCCCTGCTGCGCTGTGCTCTGCAGGTGGAAACCCTTATTTGTGATCTTTAAGGATCTGTTAAATTTGATTATGTAGAGCATAAATTGTAAGTTTAGGGCTGAAAGGAAAGGTTTGAAACATCCTATGGGGAGATGCAGCTGGAATGTGAACTGGTCCAGGGGGTACTCATGCCTTTTGTCTTGTTTCTGCCCTGCCATATCTTCTTCCGATGAAAAGAATGAGTCTGAAATAGCTTCTTGTTGTTCTTAACGTGACAGCTCAAGGAATTTGAACTAATACCAAGTGTATTATAGAACGATGATTATTTTCATTACAAGTAGACTCGCCTAAGCCTTCAAGAGTTGTAGCCCGCATGGACACACTGCGGCACCTGTGTTTTAATGACGTGTGCATTTCTTGCTGGAGTCCGTTAGGGAGAGGGTTTGATGGTTGCTCACTTAGCATGGATTTTAAACGGAGTGCAAAATTCTATCACCAATAGTTAGCTTGATAAAACTACCTTAACCAGAAAATGGTTCCAGTAGGAGTGGGGTTCCTTTTACACAGGGTTTTTTACAGACTTTACAGACAACACAAGTTCTTTGTAAACTCTAGATGGGGAGAGCAGCGATGGGTGGTGGTGGCTCATCTGCAGAGATGAGGAGGTGTTTCTCCTTGACTCCTGTCTCACTCCTAGTCCCACTACATACTCCAGGGTACCTAAAAGGAAACTTGCTGTAGGATTGTATATGATAAGAAATGTTTTGCAGTTCTTGCTAGAGAAGTTTTATGTAGGCTAACAAGGCAGGAGAAGGAATGAGTAAAGGGTCTACCTCGCTTTTCAGGGACAGCTAACGTTGAAACCTGTTGAATAAACAGTGCTTCACTGTCGTGATGTTCCCCGTCACTAGCTGTTCTCGGTTCTTGCTGCCTCTTGCCAGGATCAGACAGTTCTTTATGGTAGATTTGTGTCATACCCATGCAGAGCTGCTGAACTTCGTTGCTAAAGCAGTCCTAGTAGTTAGTGATTGTGCTGGTTTTGGCCGGGATACAGTTAATTTTCTCCACAGTACCTCGTATGGGGCTGTGGTTTGGATTTGTGCTGGAAACAGCGCTTATAACCCAGGGATGCTTTCGTCGCTGCTGAGCAGGGCTTGCACAGAGCCAGGGCCTTTTCAGCCCCCCACCCCACCCCACCAGCGAGGGGCTGGAGGGGACACGGCCGGACAGTGACCCCAGCTGACCTCAGGGATGTCCCACACCGTACGGCGTCATGCTCAGCATATGGAGCTGGGGGAGAAGGGGGAACGGGGGACGTTGGGAGCGATGGCGTTTGTGTCCCCAGTCACCGTTACGCGTGACGGAGCCCTGCTCTCCTGGGGATGGCTGAACCCCCGCCTGCCCGTGGGAAGGAGGGAATGGATCCCTTGGTTTGCTTTGCTTGCGCACGCAGATTTTGCTTTCCCTGTTAAACTGTCTTTATCTCAACCCACGAGTTTTACCTTCCCCTCTCCCCGATTCTCTCCCCCACCCCACTGCGGGGGAGCGAGCAAACGGCTGCGTGGTGTTTGGCTGCCTGCTGGGTTAAACCACAACAGTGATTCACGCTCCTGTCCTGTGATGAGCTCACCTTGCTGCACAGATGTTGCATAAAATAAATCATTAGCACAGTTCTTAAGGATTGTTCCTTCCTTGTTGCTCTCGCGCAGGTAGTAGGCCTTGAACAGCTTGGCCTTTGAAGGATGTTGTCTATGGAACGACCTCGGTTTCCTTCTACATAACTCAGTGGCATAAGGTTTAAAAAAAACAAAACCCCCACCTATTTTTGACAGGTATTGAACTAGCTGAGCAGTTAAAGCAGCAGATTTTCCGCAGATAGCGTGTTTTACCCACAGGTATCCGCGGTGAGAGATTGTCATGCAATGCATTAAACAGCAGCGACTAGACAAAATCTTTGGGCTTTTACCTTGGTGCATGCTGCTGCAGCAGGACTTGGGCAAACGTGTAAAGGGCACAGTTATGCTTTTGTATTGCATTATATTGCTAGAATCTGGATTTAATATAACAAATTGCTCTGCTGCATAGGAGCCAGCAAACCTTTGTAGAGGAAGGTAAGTTATATCACTGAACATCCCTGAGTGTCCAAGGTTCTCTTGCGGTCTGCTTGGTTTTTATGTTACTGTTCATGTGATGGGACGAGAGGAAACAGCCTCAAGTTGTGCCGGGGGAGGTTTAGGTTGGAATATTAGGAAAAATTTCTTCACTGAAAGGGTTGTCAGGCACTGGCACAGGCTGCCCAGGGAAGCGGCTGGGTCACCATCCCTGGGGGTATTTAAAAGACGTGTAGACGTGGCATTTGGGGACACAGTTAGTGGTGGACTTGGCAGTGCTGGGTTAATGGCTGGACTTAATGATCTTAAATGCCTTTTCCAAGCTAAATGATTCTATGATTTGTAGACCAAATGTGGGTTTTTTCAAGTGCTATATCCTTTTAGTCCTCTCTTGATATAGAGGTGGCTTAAGCGGTGTTTGTAGTTCAGGAGTTAGCTAGTTACGGCAGTGTCTGTCAGCCACTGCATGCTTTCTTTTTTTAACGCACTGGCATATGCAGACGTTGTCTTAGAATCAGCGCTGCCTTGAGGGAGGAAGATGCATGTCTCCCTCATCTGTAGTTTTGCTGTCATCATTGGTGGGCGTGATCACCTGCGTTCATGTAGGCATTTAACATTGTATATTTGTAGTAGCTATTTTTGCAGAAATATTCAAATATTGATAAGGACTCACAGCTCAACCTTGCTTTTCTCAAGTGTGTATGACCTTTCTGAATTCTGCCACTAATTCTTTTCACTTAATACAATTCTACCCTACAACATTCTCACTTTGGAGACTGTGAGGAAACAAATATTTTTCTGGGACAGATACTGATGATATGACTGAAACCCTACACAGTGACTGCCTACAGTAACGCTGCTGAGGCTCACAGCTCTGCTGTGTGGGGCTTAGGTATTCCGCCAAATCATGTGAGAGGAATGTGAGACATTACAGGAGCAGCTCTTACACCAGTGTTGGCTATCTGCTCAGGAATGTGAAGAATAGTTTTGGCTTTATGTTTTGGTAGTTGCTACCATGTTCGTCAAATCGTTGCTCTCGCTTCTGAGAATGCCTCGGCATCGCAGCTCTGAGCCGCGCTTTCCGATCCCTTACTTCGTCCGTGGGGACATCCAGGCAAGAGCTGTATTTACAGACTGAGACAGGCTAGATTCCTGGTAGAGGTAAAGTGGCACCTGTGGAACAGAAAAGTTCTTGCAGCTGTAGTAAGGGGAAGCACAAAGTTTCTGTGACTAGACTGTCCTGTAAATTGCCCAGTTAAGGGAGATTTACTTTTGCGTCAGGAAGATTTGAGTTGGGAACTTGAAGAGCTCTGCTACACGAGGGGATATATAACCAATGTGAGCGGAAGAAATTTTGCCTGTGAAGGTTATATGCCTCTGACACCTCCCCACCCCCAGTATGGACACTTCATAGTGTGAATGTCTTTTCCAGTTTTAGATTTCGTAGCTTTGAAGTTGAAGCTGAGGGAGCAGTGGAAAACAACTGCTGGGGCGGCGGGGCGGGAGGAGCTATTGTAGTGATATGGGAATTTCATTCAGCTCTGTATTTTTACAGGGTTGAGAACGTGAAGCTCTTCATGAAGTCATAAGGTGGTTGTTCTTGTCCATAACTTCTTGGCCCGGCTATAATTTGTTTGCCTGTAGAGCTCCTCCTTTTCCCTTTGTTTTCTACCTCTGTCTTAACAGCTAGAGGTCACATGCAAGATGAGTTAGGAAGACAGCTTTCTTTTTGAATTGTTTCAAACTCATCCCTCTGAATGAGAAAAATCTGACTCACCTCTGAGGTACTTTGGTTATCCTGGAAATAGTGACTGAACATCCACAACTATTCATCCTCTTTATCTTTTCTTGAGTTCTTGAATGTTCCTCAGTGCGTGGAGGGGAAAAGCTGGTGGTTGAGACAAGATTCTTCCCCTGCACCTCTAGGTCCTTTCACCTGTGGCTCTCATGGGACTATAAAATAGCTGCAGTACTCAGCTTCCAGCTCCTTCTTGCCTGAGGCTGACACCCAAGAATATAGATCTATTATAATAACTAGCAGTATCTTCAAAAGACAAGAATCCCAGGTGGTAAATTCCCTTTCCAGCTTGATGTGAATTTGTGGCCAAGTTACAATGCACAGAAAATGAGACTTATGCATGTGGTTATAACATCCTATACATACTTGCATAATAAAGTAGCCTATGGAAAACTAAACAGCAGGAACTCCACTCAAGCACGTGGTAATTACAGCAGCTCCTAAGGAGATGGAGCAATGTGGAGCTTCAGCAAAAGACAGAGCTGGAAGTAAGAAAGTCTCATTTTCACATTCCAGCATTGCTACTGTCTTGCTGAGTGGCCTTAGGCAAGGTAATTGCATTCAGATGCCAGGGCTATAGTGAACTCGTGAAGTGTCTGCTACTTCCACGGCCTTCACTAGAATAATCACTGGTATTTTCATTGCTGCAGTGATAACCAGTGTAGATGGAGCATACTCAATATGTTTGTAAAAACAGCAAAATTCTGCCAAAGGATTGTCTGTCACAACTGTTGCTAGCACCACAGTGATAGAAAAATTAAATAAAAACATAATTTCTGTTCAAGGTGGATAGTAGTGGCTTGCCCCAGTGGGATATTGTGTGGATGGACTGAGGAGTTCACGCTGCGGAGTATTTTGAAAATATGTAATACTAGGAATTGTTTTGTAATATCTTGCTATGCGTATTACACCTGTGTATTTTTATAGAGAAGTTCAACTGTATTATATATGATGCTCTGTATAGATAGGTATATACAGAAACCAACACATAACTCAAGACCCTGGCAAGTTTTACAGCCCCGCTACAACACTTAGTTACAGCAGTGTGTGCTCTCCGGCAGTGCAGGATCTTAACCCTTCAACCACTGATGGGATTTTCATGTCCTTGATACTTGGCCACCACTTCTGATGATAAAATAGTTAATGTTGGAGAGTGGTAGTTGTCAGTCATCTTATTTTCTTTTCACAGCCTTCCCTGTACTCTTTGTGCTAGCTAAGAATGGTTAATACTCCTCTTTCCCCACCCTTTGGTTTGAGTATACGTTTTTGCATGTCTCATTTAGCATTTCTATTCTACAAGCAATTCTAATTGTTACTCTAAAATAGAACGCCTGTTATAACAGAGTATAGCTCATTATACAGATGCTGCTCAAGGACTGTTTATAAAAGAGAACGTGCCAAGAAAGTCTGCCAGGAATAAAAGCAGGAGTTGGTGGGGAGGTGCTGATCCCACATAGCTGTAGCTGCCCCGGTCTTGGGACTTAGTCACTGCAGTGAAAATCTCCATCCATCCACCCACCCACCCATCCCTGCTGCGTTATGTCAGATTTCTGCCATGCCCCTTACTCAGTTTCGGTTAAGAAACAACAATGAAAGCTCAGAAATTTGTCCCCCCTTTAGCATAACCATAAAAATGAGATGATACTTTGAAGAGGGGCGCGAATCCAAAAGTTGAGTGCCTAGCCAGTATTGTCGTGAAGCGCAAGGAAGGGGAACTCGAGCCCTGTCAGAATTTAGGGATGAAATTTCATGTCAAAATCAATTACAAAAACCTCGTTGCACAAAGGTACGGTTGTCTCTAGTGTCCATCAAAGTACCGCAGCGAAGTTCTGCTGACGAAGCTACTTGACAAGTTAAGAGAACAGCAGAAAGTTTCAGAACAGCTGAGGCAGAAAAATGGTGTAATGTTGATTTAAATCCCTTGCCAGATTTCCAGAAATAGTGTGTGCATAAGTAAAGGAAGCAGCTTAGCTCCGGGTGAGCGTTACGAAGGCTGTGCCTTAGGAGTAGTAGGAATGCGGATAGCTTTCTCAGAGGCCTGCGTGACTCAGATGCTTTCAAAACTCAACACTAGACAGACATCTCTCGAATCTTGCTTGAAGCCTCTGCCTGGGATGCTCTGGCTGTCCTGTCGGGTATTCTTCTGCCCACAAAAACGCAGGCTAATGCCCCGTAATTAAGCATTGGAACAGGTTCCCCAGAGAGGTTTTGAAGGGTTTTCCATCATTGAAGGGTTTCAAGGCCTGACTGGACAAAGCCATAAATAACTCGCTCTAAACTCCACGTTGAGCCTGCTCTGAGCAGGAAGCTGGCCCAAGTGACCTCCCACGCTCCCTGTCAGCCTGGTTGTTCTGTGAGACTCCTGTTAACTGCTTACAAAGTCAGCCAAAAAAAGTCTGTCTGCAAAAAAACTGCAGCTTCTTTTTTAGGGACAAGGTTTTTACAAAACAGCTTAATCTGTGACGGCTAGCTAGGTGCGCAGATGGGAAGAAGAATGAGAGAGCCCATTAGCCCATGGAGCCTGGGAAAGGAGAAAATATGCAAAATGCATCTTAATTGTTGGATCTCGGGTTGATTGATTGATTGATTGATTTACTGCCCCCCTCAAGGTATGGCTTTTTTAAAAAAGAAATGTATTTTTACTTAGAATATGTCCCTTCTCTGCTGTCAGCACAGTGAACTGTGGAGTCCTCACAGCACTGTGTTAATCAGTCTCTGAGGGTGTGCTTGTAACAGCTAATGATGGGGGAGAGAAAGAGGAATAAAAACGAAATAGTTGTGTGATTCTGATCTAATTGCAAGTTGAGGTACTAGGGATCAGGCAAGGAGGCCCTCCTTACGATGCAGCCAAGCCAGGAGAGGTACGTGCAGTAAGGTGCCTAGCATTTTTTTCCACTTTTGCTTGAACAGTATTTATTAGAGTTAATGGAGAGCTTTAATCATGGAGTTAATCTGAAAATTAAAATAAACTGGAATGTCAAATAACCTGTGCATTCTAAATTGCAGAAGTCACTGGAGCTCATTAGTCAGACTGAAGCTGCAGTTGTGTTTTGCAGAAAGGCAAATAAAGAGAATCAAAAAATGAAGACTTGTGTTTTCTCAGCATTAATTTCTAGTGCGTTTACCTACACAGCTGCTGCAGTCCTATTATCTGAGTCATTACTTTGTAAACCACTTTGCGATATCTTGAATGTGAAAGCTGCTATATAAAGCCATATTTATTTCTATAACCCTGAGTGCTCTGCACAGGCTTAAAAGCTCCCCCCTTCTCTAACATGACAGGAGAACGATATGACTTAATGTGCCATATACCTCTAACTGTGGATTGAAGAAAAATGACCTTGAATGGAGAGACAGGCATTTTACATTGTAAAGCAGACGCTTAAATTTACCTGTTGGCTGGGGGGTGGGAATCCTACCTCTGCACGGTTTATAAAGCGATGTCAATCCAACTGCTCATTGCTCGGAACCCACCGAGAGCTTGATTGCTGACCCAGGCATTTTCAGGTGATCAGTGTGAATGTTCATCAGTATGTGGTAGAAAGGAGAGCGTTTTTATTTCAGCCTCTCAGACCATTAGTTTGAGCCCTGAATTTTCTGTGTCTTGGCCACAGGGAAAACTGGAAGTCTGTAATAGCATGAAAAGCTATTTGTCTGTCTAGGAATAGACCGTAGTTGAGGCTTATCTGGAAGGAGGATATGCGAAGAGCAGTCCTCCTACCTCGTCTCCAGTTCGGTCAGGTTTTGCATGCCTTGCAGGCTCCTTACTTTACTGAATATATTGTTGCTTTTGTAGGAGATGTTTAGAGCAACTTCATTTGTTTTTTCACCAGTAGCCTCAGTAAAGCGTAAGTACCCGACACACTGTGACAGTCTACTTGAGCAGGCCAAGTTTCGATCGTCAAGGCAGAAGCAGGGTGGGAGGGGAGAGGAGGACACGGACTGCTGAAGTGAGTTGTGCAGTTACACGGCATTTCAGTGGCAGAGCTGGGAATAGAGGTGAGGTTTCCTGATTCCTAAAGCAATATCTTTCTTGCTGGCTCATGTGAACAAGCCAGGTAGCAAACCCACTCCTTTTGGAAACATCGGTTCTTCTTGTCGCTCTCATACAAAGCCGGGAAGAATATTTAATCTAACGAGTTTTGTTTTGAGACCTCTAAAATCACAACCAGCAAAGCTATGATTGAGCATATAATTGCATCTTGTCCTGCTGACAGCTTAAAAATGGTGAGCGAGAAAAGCATCTCCAAAGACTCATTCAAAATGTGAGGGGACAAGAGTAAGATCTAGAGAAAAGATCTGCCTTAACTGGAGTGTCCCCACTGACCTTTAAACACTCAGGAAATTGGAAGTCTGCATTCCTTGCAAATGCAGGTTTCCCACTCCCCTTCTGGGGATACTTTGCGGATTGAGTCATAAAACATGCTAGCGATCACCGCATGGCACAAAAGGCACCTTGCAGATGCATAAGAGGAGAGATGAGAGGTGTCGAGGGTGATGGAGGTGTTAGTGGCATTGCAGCGTGTTTGGGATTTCTCAAGGAACGAGAAAGCATGGGTGTTAGGAGCGTGAGACCTAAATCCCATTTATGCAATTACACGAGCGCTGCTTCCAGGCAGGTACTTCCCTTCAGGTTAGTGCTAGTGTCTAAAGCTTCAGACTTGGTAAAGGCACACGTGACTTAGATTTGGGCAGTTCTGCAAGGTTTTGTTTAATAGTTAAATCCTAACAAGCGGGTCCTTTCCAGATCCTACATTCAGCTTGCTGAAAGCAATGCTGAGATTAAAGCCATTGAAATGAAACTGCACGGGCAGTTTTCTGTGCGGCTGGATCGCAGCTTCCCTGAAACACTTAAAATTTGGTGCCACTCCCCTCATCGCAGTCTGGAGGCCTATGTCTAGATCCGGCTACGGACTCAGATGGCCCGTGAGAAGCCATCAGGGCATTCATAGCACTGCCTTGCATATCTGAATGATTAGAAATGGGTATAGGTTGTAACATGATGGAAATCTCAATACTCCTGAGGAAGTATCTCACCTTATTTACACTTAGACTGACCTTTTCAGAGTTTTCTATAGGCTTGTACAACCTCTACAGTAAATGTCAGCTTCTGCTTAGAATCTTTACATGGGTAGTTTTAAGCTCAGTTTTTAATTGCATAATATTACCATAAGAAGGCTGCGTTGAAATCGAAAACTGTCCTAAACAAAGTGGCTCTTGAGCTAGGGATCCTTTCACTACCTCACCGGCGATGAAGTGCTTTCAAAGAAGCTGTCCAGAGTTGCTCTGAGGTCGCGTTTGCTGTGGCTTTGCTGTAAAATGTCTCCTATGACTTTCTGGTGGTTTGTGAATGCGGGCCATGCCTGTTGGATGGTAAAGATGGGGCCCGGCTGCAGTTGGATGCTGCGTAATGTTCCCCTGTGGCCTCTTGAAAACCATCTCTCAGCTTCCTCTCTTCACTTCAGCCAAGTAGCTCTTTCACTGCTACAAGCTGCGGCCCCAATCGTTTTTCCTTTAGTTTTTCTTTTTTTTTAAACTTGCAAATAGATTTATTTGTGGTTGTAAAATGTGTGTGTGTTCGGACAGCTCACGCTTCAGAGCGCGACTTCTCTCCAGATCACGTTGTCTTATTTCACAGCTTGGTCCAAATTTAAATTTTATAGCAAGGCCTGTGTTTCCAGGAAATTTGTAATTCTATGGGCAAAGCTGGCTTTGTGTCAGTTCTGCCTGTGGTTATCAGGTATTCAGTCAGTGCACCAAACAGCAGACGAGTTTACATGTAACGGAAACTTTCCTTATTTCTGAAAAGCTGCAGAAAGGTTGGCAGAAAGGCGGAGAGTAGCCCTTCACTCCATGCCTCCAGTGCGGTACGTCCCAGGGCACCCCGATTCAAATGAGGGAGGAGCAGCAGCATCTCCTCTTGCCTCTCACCATCTCTCGCCCCTGCCTGGATACGGTGCTTTGAGGATGGGTGGAAAATCTCTGTTCTTGGAGGCATTAAGGTTTCTAGCTGAAATCAATGAGACTTCAGTACTCAAATACTGAACCTTGAAAACCTGGGCTGCAGGGTCCATTTTTTGTTAGAGAAGTTGAGGAAAACCTCCTGTTCCTGCTGCTTCCACTCTGGCCTGACATTTATTTGACATTGAAAACATCAAATTCTTTTTCTTGGAGGCCTGGGAGATACTTGAATTGTCTGACAGCAGCACAGTGACTGTAATTGAGACAGATTAGAGGCACTGGGCTGCCTTTGGGTGCCTGTGGCAGCTTTCATGAAACGGAGAGAGGAACTGAAACACACTTTTGACTTTGGAAGCTGTAGCAGGAACTAATTAGCAATTTCAGGACACAAACAGGATTGGAGGAAGTGTTTGGGTTGGCTTGCAATAAATTATTTAATAACGTGAGGGAGTCTTTCCATATGGCACTTGCTTATAAAACGCTTGTGAAGGCAAGATTGCAGGACTCTGCTCGTAATGAATCAAACAGGCTTCCAATATCAGTCCTGGTGATGAGGCATCACTGGCCTTTCATTCCTCTAGGCTGAGGCTGGACCCGCTAGCTTCTTCTCAGCTTGGGTTCTGATCACCTTTCCCCCAAAAAGGTTAGTTGTTTATATCCAAATATTTCCTTCCTACTGGGAAGCATTTTGAAGTGTTTGATGTTGCCGTGAGAGTAGATCCTCTGGAGAACAGACAGATTTATTCCTCCTTCTTATTTGAGGAATTCAAGCTGTGGAGTTCTGCTGCCCTTCACTGCCTTAAGAGCAGATGGGCCTCTAGCAGGCAGCTGAATCGATATGAATAACCAAATACCTGTGTAATGGCTTATGACCAGTTATGAGACTTTAGGTAAAAATCATGATGAGAAGTGGAAGTATAAGTAGGCTCGGTGAAGCATGAGTAACCCAGCAAGAAGCTTTCAAATTGGCTTCCACGCGTAGTTCAGTGTGTGTGAGCTCTGAAAGATTTGGGGGGTTTTCTTGAAGTTGTTTTTCCCTTGGCACTGGAGCTAGATCTCAGACAGGCTGCGAAGGGGAGAACCGGACAGGCGCCAGTCCCAGTGGAAACACTGTCTGTCGATCCTTGCCCGTCGCAGCTCCGAGCAGCGCCCAGGAGCGTGTCGGGAGCGCGCGGGCTTTCAGAGCAGAGCAGCAAGTCCCTCGGCAGCAGGACGGTGGTGTGAAGCGCAGGCAGTGGAAACCCCGCAGTCCCACACCTGACGGAGCAATCCCATTTCTGTAAACTCCCGAGTGGTGGAGGATTTGGTCTCGCCTTGCTGGATGAGATTCAGTGCCAGCACCCCAGCGCGTAAAGGCAGGGGAGGGCTGATCCCACAAGGTGCTGTGGGTCCCCCCACACCTCCGCTCGCCACAGGCCTGGTGGAGAGAAATAGCACCCATGGAGGTATGGAGGAGTGCGGCCGCTGCATCCAGGCAGAGTGGCGGCCGCTGGCTGCCATCGTCCCCTCCCCGACACCAGCCAGGCTGCCGCCTCTCCGTAGCCCTGCGGCACGGTCTCACGGGTGGGTAAGCGCAGGGCTCTCCCGTCCGACAGCTGGGTCCCGCCTGATGCTGGCTCCTACAGCTCTGCGCTCTGTAGCACTGTGTAGCACTGTGGCCTCTCTCCCACTCCACAGCCCCACCTGAGCTTTCGTTTACTGGCCTGCTGTGTCCCATTTAAGTCATACAGCAGGGGAAGGCACGTCGGGGGACCATACCCGGCCTCATGATCCAGTGCATTTCATACCGTCTCTCTTGGAGATATACGTAAGAGGTCTGCAGAGGTGGGAAAGAGTTTTCTGAGTTTTTCCCACCTTTCTTGCATAGCTCAGTACTTAACATCTGGGGATGTGTGGATATTTCAACTAACTACCACGTCAGGTTTTTTTATTTTGCCTTGCAGCTGCCTTCTGTAGTGTTTCTTCCCCTTTTTTGTGCTTCCCCATTTGCTGGGGTTTTCTGATAGTAAGTTTATAAAACTGTTCAATATCTAAACAGTTCTGAATAATGTCAGAATCTTTTTAATAAAATAAATGTGCTTAAGTGGCATCTGGAGCCAAGGACTAATGCACAATTCCTTTTGCAGTAAGCTTTTCTCTGCAGACAGGTTTCTGCTACTGAGCTGGGAGGAAGCTAGAAGCTCGTTAGCTTCCTGGAGTCAAAGCAGCTGATTGGCATCTGGAACTGCAAAGCTGAGTTTTACAGGGGCTTGAGGCCAAAAAAGGGCAATTTGGAACACATGAGCCTTAGTTAAACACACACAAAAGACCAGAGGAAAGAAAATGGTTAGGTCCAGGCAGCCACAAGGCGAAGGAAGGGGTCCCTTAACAGTGCTGTTGATTTTCAGTGATGACTCTAGTTCTGAGACATTTTTGTGTTACGAGGCTCTTGGACTTGTTGATAAGACACTAACAGCAACACATTGTATTTTATTACTGGACATAGCTGTGGTGTGATTTTTTATGGGCTTTCCTTCAGGAAATCACTCAGTATCTCTCTCTTTAATAAACACATTTTATACAGTAAGCTCAAACCTTCTGGTGGTTGGGCTGGACAATTAGGCATCCGCACAGGTAGCAGCAGTGAAGAGAGTCTTAGATTTCAGGTCTGTTCAGCTGCATCGTGTGGCAGCCAGGATCAGAAAAGCAGTAGCATGCTTTACTGAGCTGTATGTGGGGTTTGCAAGGAGAATGCTTTTACCTGGCTTTGGTTTTTTTCAGCTTAAGGAAGAGTCCCTGAAAGCACACGTGTTCTGGCCATGTATACATGAATGTACAGTTATAAAAACACATTTGTTTATATAATGTGAAAAGTAAGAATTTTCCCCAAGTTCCCAGTCCTCATCAGCTTTGCCAGCCAACTCTCTGTTTCTTTTGTTCCTTTGGGAAAGCTTAGCTAAATGGAAAAGGCTTGCAATATGCTCAAAAGCAGTGAATTCAAGCCCTACCGAGGCAGAGAGTAAGCAAGTTCCAGCCTAGAGATTCCTCCATTTAAAAGCTTTCCCCATTAAGAAGAGGGGTCCATTTTCACACCAGCTTGTATCAAATGAGGCTTTCTGTACTGTCACCTCATTACTGTGTCTTTCCAGCATTGCAAATGGGGAACGATCCTTGGGAGTGCTATGGATTTGGATTATTGTGGCATTCCCACGTGTTCGTGGCTTGTGCTGCAGCTCTGAGGACAGCGAGTTGACACCTTCCGAGCTTCCACATTTTCTGCTGGTGCAACTGGCCCGAACGCTGGAAGCCAGACAAGCTGGACAGGCTGGGCGATGTTCTTATTTCTACCGTGGATTGTGCGGTCCTTGCAATTGCTATCTGTGTCTGCAAAGGAGGGGGTGACAAAATCGAGCTGTTTGGTGCCACGCACAGGGAGAGATCCCTCAGGGCATGTGACCGATGACCAGGCACTACCATCTGGGTCCTTTCAGAGAGGAGGAAGAAAACAAGTCAGTCATCTGTAATTCTGGACCCTCGCAGCAGAGACAGGATCGGATGTGCCAGAAGCACCCATGGTCAATAGTAGCAGCAGCAACACTGAGATGTAAAAGAAGCATGGGCATTTGACCTTGTCCACTGTTGTTCTAATATTCCTGTTATGTAGCAGACAGCATCTGGAAATTCAGATTTTCCCTCCCAGGGAAACATAACATGATCGATGATACGCTTGGTATTGATCTTGTACGCATGGGCCAAATGGCTGTCTGTTTAAGAAGTCCCCAGTGCAGCGCACATCATCACTGTTGCCCAGTGTCCTTTCGGTACCAGCTATTAGATTAGAAGGATGTGTCCAACCTGAAAGCTTCAGGAAGAAGGTTCCCTGGAGGCAGCAAGCAAGATTGCTCGCATCTAGGAGCATTTGCATTGCTGCTCTGCCAGCATATTGATCCGCTGTCAGTGAAGTCACCAGCCTGATAAGCCTAATCTGTCTTTTGTCTTAAAATACTGTAGTGGTTGAGACAGGAGTAAACGGAAGCCAGTAAGCTACCACGGACACCGAATTTCTGCAGGCAAGAGAGCGTTCGCCGCTAGCTTAGAGGCTCAGGTGTGCCTGCCCTACCAGGAGTGCAGTACCCTTGCGCTAGCAAAGTCACGCTGTGAAACCCTGCAGAGCTGGCAGACCTTCGGTGCAAATCAGCTTCCTCTTCGCTTGTATATGTGAGCCAGGGTTTTGAACCAAGTCCCGTTTCGAGATTTTGCAGTGGAGATGCAGGGCCTGGAGTGCGTTCGGGGGGCTTGCAAACACCGTGGTAAGCTGGGTGTGGGAAGAGGCAAGCCTGTACTTCTAAACAGATTGTGTTTGCTATGTAGCTCACAAAGCAGAGACTCCAGTGAGTTGTTCTGTGTGTGTCAGAGAGGGAGAGAATGTTATTTAATGTTTGATTTTTAGATACAAATTGCATTTCAAAACAGATTTGCTTTTGGAATAACATGATTATCCTGTTCCCTTTAAAAGAAAATGCATTCAGGTATCACTGTGAAGTAAATAAAAATACCTTTGGATGGGAGAAACTGGCCAGAGAGCAAGCGTTAACATTTCATGGACCGTACGTAAAGTCTCCAAGGTCAGATGCAAGTCTTCGGGGACTGGGGTAGAGGAAGCTATTTGCATGAACCATCCATTTTAGTCATTCAGCCAAAGGGCTTAATGTTAACTTCAGGTCCAAAGCATTGTTGCCTGTAACAATGGTGCTTCTCAAAAACAAACACAAACCAGTGCCAACGGTGACCTACAAATGCTGAAATGGGCTGCAGTTCACCGCGCGCTTCCTCTCCCCTTCGGTGGAGACCTTCAGCAGCTCTCCCTTCTCTCCACCAGCCCGGCTGCCAGGTATTTCCTGCCCTTCAGTAACAGGCCGACGGGGACAGCACGTTCCCCTTTTGAACTAGTAGCTTGGGTAGCGCTCTAGTTATCTGCAGCAACATTCAGATCCTTTATTAAGTATGGGTCCCCCAGAGCCTTTGCCACTGATTAGTGAACAGAGGAGAGAAGGTTGTTAACAGAACATCTCCAGTTGCCAAGAGACTTAACTGCATATGCTTGAAAAAAGCCTTTGTTATTGGGCAGCGTGTCAAACGCTGTTGGGAGAAACGCTGCTTTGGAGAGGGAAGACTGTGTTAGCTTGAAAATGCCTGCTCACAGAAAGCAGAAGTGCTGGAACTCACGCAAGGTCAAAATGGGTTGTGTTTAATTGAGCTATCTCTTTGTTTGGTTGCATATTCTTTGGGTATGAAGTGGAATATAACCAAGCCCTTACGAAGCACACTCTGTACGAGAAGTTACTTTGACAGCTTACGGAGCTTGGGAAATGTAAAGAGTGATAGAAGTAGCAAAAGGCAGTTTGCTTTCCCAAACACCCTCATTTCTCCTGCACTGCCTTGCCCTCCCATTCCCTTTCCTTGCGGCCTGTCTGTCTCCCCTGCAGTCAGCCCAGCAACTTGTGCTGGGTTCTTGCATACCTCCGCACTTGGTAGTGCTGGTAACGTTCCCGTGGCATCCTCCGGGCAGCGGCGCTGCTTGCTGCCCCTTCGGACTAGCGTGCCGTTGTGCTTTCGCTGTGGGAGTGCGTGGTAGCCTGGGAAGAGTTAATGTCATTTTAGAGCTTGTGTGTGACTTAGTAGACGAGTTGGAAAGGTCACACATTATGGTGTTCATTTTCTAAATAGAAAAACTCCTCTTAAACATTCCCTCAAGCCTGATTTGAGTCTCATGTGTCCCGTATTATTCTGGTGGTTCTTTTCAGTACTGTTCAAAGGCTGTTCTGTCTGTCTTCAGAGCTCCTGCTCAGGGGTGGATGCTGCGATCTCGACTGAATCTCTGCAGTAAGCGTAATACCTGTCCTGACTTGACTGTGCCTTGAAGTGAAAGCTGTAGGGACTGTTCGGAACTTTCCACCTATTATTTCTTCTTCACTCGTTGCAGAGGTTTGCTATGTCTCTGTTGTATGACTCTCGGTATTCTCCATGGATCTGCATCGAGCTGCGCTCTCCATCGATTACGCCAAGCATTTGGCTCTGTTGGAGCCGGCTGCGTTTTTGCTACTGTTAAGCCTTTCAATTAGAAGAATCTTGCAAGTTTATGTTGGCACTCAAGCTGCTTTGTGCACCGGGCGCTCAAGCACCGCATACAGATGGAATCGAGCTGATGGGTCGGGTTTTTTTAAGGCTCTAGTTACTGTTTTTATAAAAGTAAAAGCTGCCTCCCCCCGCCGCCTTCAGTGGGTTTTTCCATGTAGTCTGTTATAAAACCGTGCTGCGGGGTGAGGCATTCCTGGAAGGGGAGGGCTGAACCGCTAGCCTGATTTGCTGCTTGCATGTTCTGCAAACATTGCTGTAGCAAGGAGTTCTGAACTCTGGTTTACAGCTGTTTATCTTGCAGACAATGAACTACACAGGCTCTAATGAAGTTCCCAGCCTGTTGTCGGCAGAGGGCAGGAGTCCAAGATCTGTGGAGCTTTTCTTTCTTGCAGAACCAAGTTGTTAATTTCTTTTACTTTACATGATTCTTTACCTT
>VZTV01119689.1:0-32109 GCA_013400875.1 Anhinga rufa | reverse complement strand
AGATGTCCCTGCCCACAGCAGGGCGTTTGGAACTGGTTGATCTTTAAAGGTGCATTCCAACCCAAACAATTCCTTGAATGATTTTATGATGTTACCCCCTTATATCCCAAAAAGTATTTAATTGTTCCAAGTAAAATTCAGCAACTTTAAGAACACAGCTTGAAAGAACACATCTGAGAATGTGCTGGTGACTTACAACATGTACCAGGAGACAGGGCATGTCAGTATAATTCTCAAAGGATGGAAATTGAATCTAGTTGTTCCATGTCCTTAATGATCTACAGGACAGAAGATAAGGCATTGGCCATCGTCATTGTCTCCAACTACTGCTGTTTTCTTTTTCCTGAAAACTGGCTGGTGGATAAATAGCTACTAGTAGAAGGGAAGTTCAGGGTTTTAATTCTCATCCAGATCTCCTGATTTTCTGTATTTCCTGATAGATATGTGGCTTAATCTTCTTTGGCCCCCTGAGACAGTTCCCTGCTCAGCATGCTATTTTTATGGAGGATCTATTATATATGCAAGCCCTCCTACTCACTGCATGGAAAAACCTGCACGGTGCGTTTCTCTGAGGCAGTGGACACCCAAACAATACACCCAGAAGTACAGGTGCTAAACCTGTCAGAATGGGAGGCTTATGTCATTTTATAGGGTTAGCCTTAACTGACTTCCCTGAGTCAGAGCAACATGTGCTACTGTCATAACCAAAGGACTAATCATCCTTGTCCTTTGGAAACTCCCTACCAACACATACAGGCTTGGTTAATAAACTAGTTGGTATAACAATGAGTTTTTAAACTAATAATAAGTAGAAGAAAGTTACTTTCAGAAACAGTACTTATGAATCATGTCCCCATTATTCTAACCACATTGGTGAGTTAAGGCTAAAACAGGATACACCTCATTAAATCCATGTTGTATCTAAAGGAATAATCTAAGTCACAGATAGGTAACCTACTCCAAGACCCAAAGTATCAGGACTTTTGAAAAGAACAGATGATAAATTCTGAAAGCATGCAAACATTGATAGAGATGACTATTTCAGGTAAAAGTATAGGCAGGCTGATGTTGGGAGCAAAGGAATTCATGACGGTTTGCCCAACCTCTTCCTCTCATTTCTTAAATAATGCATGATCTGAAATGAGAACAAGTCAACATCTCATTATCTGATGTATCCTCCTCTTACAAGTCACATCAGCATGCAGATTCCCAAAGCGCTGATTCCCAAAGATGCAGCAGACTTGTCTAAGCCGTTGTGAGTATCAAGAAACATTTTATACAACATGCTAATGGAAATAATTTCACACACAATGTCAAGTTCATCCTAAGCATATTTGGTGGCAAGAATTCCTAACAAATTATAAGGCTAGAGAAGCCTAAGGAAAAGGAGGCTTTGTAAGTCCTTTGCTGCAAAGGGACTAGCATTTTCTTCGTCTAAAGTTATGACATTTTGCCTTTGGATGATTTTCTTGGCAAATACTATAGACCAGTGTCAGAAGGGGAGGAGAAAAAGAGACTGTACAATACTTTCTATTATATACATCACATGGTTTCTTTTGGTTCAGTAGACATAAACAGCTTTAAAGTTCAAGCTAATTCAAATTGGATTTTAGAAACACAAAGTCTTAAAACATTTGCACCAAACTAAGGGATTACACTCTTATCTTATCCTTAGAAAAGCTTTTGAAAAAAATATGGTAGCTCAGACTTTAAATTGGGTCTTCAAAACCCTCTTGTCTGTAGCTGTGTCATCTGCTTGGTTGCCTATTGTCAAAAGGTAAAATGTCTTATAGAGAGAAGGATTTGCATAAATTGCTATCACCTGCTGGCCATCCCAGGTTAATGAAAGTGGGGGAAAAAAATAAATGCATGAAGCCTTTGAGCCTAATCTTTCTTGACTGTTTCTGTGCCAAAACAGATGAGCAAAATATTACTGTTGTTGTCTTCTTAACTTGCAGATCATTTACAACCTGGGCCCAGTCTTGCCCTTTGCTATCATTAAAATCTTTATCTCCACCTACTAAGATCAGTCATCAGAGGGTGGAGGAACCTTTTCATAGTACAGATGCTTTTAGCCTTCTGCTCGCTATGTGCACCAGAAAAGATGTAGTACAGGATACTGTGGGAACAAGCTGTACTAAAAGAAAATTAGCCTTTAGTGGTTTGAGTAGAGCATACACAGCAATCGGACAGTCAGGCTAGAAATAACATGAACAAAAAGCATATTAGGCAAATGCTCATACTCTAAGTTAATTGTACGCGTGGTAAAAAGGAGTTGAAAGGGCAGTCTGCAGAAGTCTACAGCTACCTAAGGGTTACTTACAAAGGTAGCAGAGCAAAACTCTTTGCAGCAGTGTTAGATGACATAGCAAGGGCAATAATCATCAGCTGTGGCCTGAGAGATGAAGATAGCCCAGACAGGCTAAGGAATCTCCACCCTTGGTGGTTTTCAAGACTCAGGAGGACCATACCATGACTGACTTGGGACTGTGTTGGCGATAGCTGCAGTTTAAGCTGGAAGTTGGCCTAGACCTGCTCATATCCCTTCCAATCACCATTTCTGTGATCCTGTATAATGCTAAGTATGAAAGTTAACATGGTGAATATAACTATTTACACAAAAGATAATAAAAAGTATAGCAATTGTGAAAGTAGTAATTCTGTTCAGAGTGATAAAGAATGGTTCTGACAATTTACTACAGCATAAGGTCTTTTATCAGTCATGTCAAATGAAATGTTTTTTATAGTGTCCTTTCCTGTTTAGGCAATTCACAGGAACCTACTATTAATATTCATGGGGATCTTATATTTACATCAGAAGAATAGATCACAAAATAATAGACAACGATCACCTACAGGTGAGTCTCATTCCAAAAGGAGTCTCCACACTGCACTCTATTGTCTAATGAAGTTTCCCAAGTATTTAGACTTTCCAAAGTTTACTCTCTTTTGTGCAGGAGAAGAAAGGGGAATTTGGCTTATTGTTGAGGGCTTTTAAGCAGCTGTGAGATTGACCAAAGCATTGCCTGGAAGTCTCAGAGAAAAAGTCACCGCATGTGTACCAGCCCATTCTGTTTAATGTGCTATAACAAATATATAATCACATATATTAAAACACATTGAACTATGAGTTGTTATAATAGTGAAATCCTAGATTATGCACTATACAGTTGATGTATCCATGAAAAAGGTGTTTGATGCACATCTGCATTACTGCACATGGGCAGATCAACTATGATATGCTGATACTGCTGCTTGGTTTATCCCAAACGCACCCAGCTCATTCTACATGTGAAGCAACACAACACATATTTCTTTCAGGGAAATCTCTGATTGATCTGTAGGAGACATTTCTGACTACACAAACAAGCATAAGAAGCAGTCTTGTTATACATGCAGTGCATTGGATGCCCACAGAAGGTTAATCCATTCTCAGAAGTTGCTAAGTAACAGTACCCTGAGCTCAGGATCACTAATTACTCGACAGCTCATCTCCAAAGACTTTGACTTGTGTTTTATTGGCTGAACATCACTATTTCTTGATAGTCTATTTGGGCAGCAGGGGTTGAAGGGGGAAGAGAAAGCACTGAGTTGATTTAAATCGGTGCAGAATCTGACTTGTCTCACAATTCTGAAGTTTGAATTAACATCTCAGGAAAAACTCCCTAGTCATGAGAAAACTCATTGACTTCTGGACTGGTATATACTAATATGCCAAATGTTATTCACTCCAACTACAATAGCACTATCTCTTTAGAATGCTAAAAATTCATTAGAAGGTAGGGGAAGTAAATTTGATTTTGTCAAGCTATCATGTGAGTGCAGTATTACACAGAGAATGGAGTGCACTCATGTTTTGCATATCCTAGGTACATAATTTCTGTTTGCTGGAGGTTATTTTCTATTTGCCAGGGATATATTTTTTTCCCTTTTTAAAGAAAGAATCAATCGAGTCCCCTCCCAGCACACAGGTAAATAAATTTGTACCAGCAATGGGATTAAGGTCCAAAACAAAACCAACATTCTTCTGGAAATACCCAAGATTAAAATAAATGTATTTTTATTAATGCTGCTAGAAATCTCTCCAACATTTGAACACTGTGGCATTTGAACAATAATAATCTTTCTGCCTCTCACCGAGATGTGCATTTTTGTCAGCAAATACTGTAATACATGGCTTTAAGACTGAAAATAAAGTTCTAGCAAACCTTTACATAAATTAAGAACAAGATCAAAGCCAAAGGACCTGCATTTTGTTCACAGACACCATTCAAATATTAGGGAGTAATGATGTACAAAAAAGGAATATTAGCTAAAGCTTATTTGGTGTAAACATAAGCATTTAAAACCAATATAAAACATACCAATTCATGTAAAACATAATAAACATGCAATTCCTTGTAGTGAAAAACATATTTTACAAGAGTTTGGCAGAGAGTGCATCTGTAACTGAAATAAAAATCAATAGAATTTGTTGCATAACTTAGACATAGCTTTATCCTCTTCTATTTAAATTAATATATGGGTTCGTAATTTATATGCCAAGCCTCAGCTCTCAGGGATTAGCAACAGCTGAGATATACTGCAACACTGAGGTTTATGATGTGAAAATGCTGACAGACTCAAACAAAACAGCACTGCTGCTACATCAGGTGGGAAGCTTGATCCATGAACTATTATTGCCAGTTAGGTGTAAATGTCTGAATCCACAGCTTCAGTCCAAAGGGTTCACGTTTGCCCACAGGATGTTGCCTAGCCTATATCTCTTTGTTTACAATTCTTTTCAAAGTAATATCGTACCTTAAGTGAGCTTCAAATCAGCTACTAGAAAAGTATGCGGTAGTAGATCACCAGCACAAGGCTTGCATGACAGCTGAGCCTGCTTAACACCTTAAAGAAAGGATTAACAGATGTATTTTCCCAAGCACTGTGTGCGAGCCTCCTTCCTTCTCCTTCACTTCTGTCTCAGGATTCACAGCACTGTGGTCCCTGCCTTGCTCTGATACCCCCGTGCCTGGTCATGGCAACCAGCTCTCCAATTCAGAGGTATCCCAATGGAAAAGGACATTCTTTATAAATACAGTTTTTTGCTGTGGCCTTTCCCAAAGCTGAAATGCCTAGATTATGCAGAAGCTCATGGCTAGACCCCAGGCTAATCCCTCTCGATGAGGGTGTTGTGACTTTCACCTGGTAAAGCTTGTTGTCAAAGTCATTTTACAGTGCAGTATGTTACTCTCACTGAGAAGCTCTTCTCGGTGAGTCCTGTCCATCCTGGTCAGTTGTAAAGGAAAAAACCAGCCACAGTCGCTGCTTTTGATCCCCACAGAGATCATTACACTTTACTGTTTCCTCAGGCCACAGCTAAATAGGGTTTGTGGTGCCTTGGGACTATAAAGATGCATTTTTCTTTCATGGCACATCTCTGCTTCCTACAATATTTCCCCAAAGTACAAAAAAGTTGCAAAATAAAAACAAAATATAAGGAAGTAGACTCTGAATGCTGTACTAAGCATGAAATTCCCCAAGGTGTGAGGTAATTGCAGCACGTAGCTGTCATGGTAACAGGCATGACTACAATTAATAAAGTTTAAAGTGTGCGATATGCGGAAGATGTCAGGTAGCAACCTCCATGAGCCTGTTTGTGTAAAGCCACTCCCGCCTTCCTGCTTACCCTATCTGAAAACTCACCTGATGCATCTCAGCTGGGCATCAGATTTTCTTCAGAGATTTCAAGCCTTTGCACAAAGCCAGTGCCAGCTGTTCATATACAGAATGATACTAAATTTCTCTGCCCTAAGGAATAATACCAAACACTTATAATTTGGAGAACGAACGGAGCCTTCAGTTTTCTATAATGTGTGCTCTTGAATACCAGGAACTAATCTAATATTGCGTAAACCTCCTTTCACTGCTTGGCTTTACAGCCATCCCATCAGCATGGTTTTCTAGCCAATGTCATGCTGCCCTGGAACTGAGAAAATCAATGAAGGTTAAAATCGCACACATGAAGGCATTGTGTTGATCTGCACTGCCATTAATTTAAACCATTTGGGGAGGCTAAAAAGCAACCCAATTATTTTCTATTTGCAATTCTAGTGTAGGGCTAATACACAGAGCAATACCTAGTATATAAGGAAATGTAAACCTGTCAGTTTACTGCTAAGTGACCCAGCTTATACAGATGTAATTAAAAAGTTATTAAACCAGAGTCCCTTTAGCCATGGCTTCAGCTGAATAGCTCTGCTACTAACGCTATCATAGAATCATAGAATGGTTTGGGTTGGAAGGGACCTGAAAGATCATCTAGTTCCAACCCCCCAGCACTAGACCAGGTTGCTCAAAGGTTGTCCAGCCTGACCTTGAACACTGCCAGGGACATCCACAACTTCCTGGGCAACAGGTTCCAGTGCCTCACCACTCTCAGAGTGAAGAATTTCTTCCTTATATCTAATCTAAATCTACCCTATTTCAGTTTAAAAACATTACCCCTTCTCCTATTGCTACATGCCCTTGTAAAAAGTCCCTTTCCAGCTTTATTGTAGGCCCCCTTCAAGTACTGGAAGGCTGCTCTAAGGTCCCCCCAGAGCCTTCTCTTCTCCAGGCTGAACAGCCCCAACTCTCTCAGCCTGTCTTCATAGCAGAGGTGCTCCAGCCCCCTGATCATCTTCGTGGCCTCCTCTGGACCCGCTCCAGCAGGTCCATGTCCATTCTGTGCTGGGGGCTCCAGAGCTGGATGCAGCACTGCAGGTGGGGTCTCACCAGAGCAGAGTAGAGGGGCAGAATCACCTCCCTCGCCCTGCTGCCCACGCTCCTTTTGATGCAGCCCAGGATATGGTTCCATTAAATTGCATCCATTTATAGCTTGAGCACTATCACTTTTTAATAGCATTACTACTAACAACCAGCCAGCATATGCTGTTTTGAGCATTAATCCTTGCATGCCATTGACTACTTATAAACACAATATACATTAAAATTAAAAGAACTGTAGCACTATCCTTGCAGGTTGTGATTAGGAGGCACACCCTCTCTTTCAGGCGTGCAGGTGCCAAAGGCCAGGCCTCCTCTTTCCTGATCAGTTCACGAGAGGCCAGAGGGACCACGTGGTGTGGCTGGATGTGGTAGCTCACCTGGGGTGACAATCACCTAGGGCACAGGACCATGCCGTGTCACCTGCAAGCCAGCTGGTGAGCACCCTGCCAGCTTCATGGTAACAGTGATGCCTTCCCCAGATGCCTTCACACCTCCTTACAAGAGTCTGTGGCTAAGACAGGGCAAAGTTTAGCAGAAATTGGCCAGGTAACCTTTACATAAAGGGGCAGCTCATTTTCTTCTGGGAGAATTTTTGCCCCATACCCATCCTTTCTGTGAACAGCCCATAGGATCACAGAGGGAACCTGATGCAAAACGCAAGTTAAGCATGGGGATTTGTGCCACATAACCAGATTCTGAGTCTCCTCTATCTAGTCCTTGAGAAAGGTTGAATTCTGTTCCCAGGAAAGATGTTCTCATTCCACTGACCCCTCTGGACATTTCTGAAATTCAGACCTATACACAGGTCCATACAAGAGTTCATTAGATCCACAAAAGATCTTCAAAATATGTTCAACTGGAATGCAAGTGAAGGCCTGTGGCAAGAAGACAAATTCCCTCTTTTTTAAGTTGACCTTTTCTATTTTCATCCATACTGACTGATCTGTATTAGCATGAGAAACATTTTAATTTCAGTTGCAGGTCTTTTAAAAATCAGGTATTTTCCTAACTCCCTGCTCTATCTCTGGGAAGGTACATTTACTAGACATTCAATCTAGAAGCATCCAGGCTTCTGAGGTTGTACTGCACGGAATAGTTTAATTAGGTAATGGTACATCAGTATTTTTAGGAGAACTTTCATTTATTACATGGAAGTGATCATAAAAGTTGAATGAGCTCTGGAAATAACTTGTTCTTTTCTGAGATTATTCAAAACCTCATCTTTATTTTTAGACTTAAAATCTATCTTAATTTTAAACTGTATAGATACAATGTACTTAGAACATATATAATTAGAAGTGAGAAGTCTAGATTGCTCTAGATCAGAAGCTGTGAAATTTTCCTTAAGACTGACAGTTGCATTGGGTGTGGTTTACCATTGGAGACAAAATATTTCTTTATAATAAAATGGCTTACTTCTCAAGTTCTTTCAGGTACAGTCATCCATCAATTGGGTCTGCTGGATCTAACCTCAATTCTATAGATATCAAAAGACAAATAGAAATGGAGGAATTCTCCTCCTTTAATAGCATCTAGTCTTCTCTCAGCCTTCCCTCCTGCATAGGATGTGGTATTAAACTCTAAGCCCAAAGGTTACATCGACTACTCATGACCATACCCATAGGTCCAATGCATAGGTCTCTTTTGCTTCACTGGATACTGTATAAACTGTGTTTCTGATCATGTAGTTTTCTATACTGATTTTATCTGAAAGTTTGCTCATTTAGACCTAGGCATTTTTAAAATGAATGTATTCAGCTGCTATACCCCAAAAGTATGAAACACTAAGGTACAAAGAGAGAGTCTGTGTTTCTTAAAGCATTTCCAAGAAAAAACTGCAAGTTCCAGCGTGTAAGGCTCCCTGGCATTACGCAGTGGAAGATCCTAGTAATAACAAATCAAAGAAGTTATGCAGTACTAAAATACTAATAACTGCACCAGAACCATAGGTTTTGAAGCACTAAGAAGTGTATGTGCACTTTCTCATCAGAAACATTTAAGTGTATACTGAAAATATTAATGGGGAAAGAATCAGTACAGAAAAACCTCAGTGTATGGATGGCATTACTGGACTAGGCTGTCTTTAACAGTGAAGAGAAGCAATCTTTAAACACAGAGACGAGCAATCTTAATTGCCCTGCCCCTTGAACAGCATAGACCACAATATGGCACAATTTTAACTAAGCTTGCACTGTTGGCTTACCATTATGTGCTCCAGATGAGGCATGTATCAGAAAAGAAAATTTTTGTAGGAGAAAAGTCTCTTTTTCAATTTCTATTTGCTCAATAGTTTGCTCAATTTGCTCAATTTACATTGGCACTGAAGATGCTAAGCATTTTGCTGGATTAGATGTTTTATGGTTACTCATTCTAGCGGTTAACTATATATATCTAACTGTTTTATAAGAAAAGGACACAAAGGGTTCTATCTGAAGAGAACTCCTGAGCCTGCATATTACCCCATTATAATCCATATAACCAGGTCTGACCTGGTGTGGCAGCTTGCTGATATAGTGCTGTAACAACTATGTATGCACATTGTAATACAGTTCAGGCTATTACCAATAGAAGTCAGTTATCTGGCCTCTAACATTTATAGAATTCATAAATATCCAGAAATAAGAAAGCTAGATCCTGCTTTCCTAGTTCTTGTCTTCCTAATGATGCATTTTTTTTAAACTTGTTAACAATCCTTTGTCCAAGAGCTGTTCAGCTCTATGCAGTCATTGTGCACATTTCCATTTGCCTAAAATGAATACAAAACTTTCACTGAAGTGCTTTAACAGCAATTTTCCCCTCTGTGATTTTGACACCTCAGTTATACTCTATGTTGTAAAATGGAAATTCTTGGATGACCTGACACAAAATACTCCAGTTTTGGTGTTTGTATTGGGACCTTCTTCCCTCCCAGGACTTAAGTGTAATATAAAGCCAAAGCTGGTACAGCAGACCAAAATTCTTTTTTTTTTTTTTTCATACTGCAGCTAAAACGTTGCAAAATAAAAAATAAATGTACAATAAAAATAAATTTTCTTAAATTTTACAAAGTAGAAATGTAAGGTGTTTTTTTAAAAAAACCAAACGTCCTCTATATTGGGCACACTTTGACATATTTTGTTTTACATCAACTTCAACCACTACAACTGTGTTCCTAAGTCTGCACAAGCATCCATGAAAATTGTAAATAGTTCCATTCAGCCTTGGTACAGCAACTCCTAATAGATGCATCTGGGTGTCTAAAATGTCTAAAATGTCTAAAACATTTTAAGTCACTTGGTTCAGATAAAATCTGTGTAAACAGAGACAAGCCTCATGTGCCATATTAAAACTGTTCAATCTCAGCAGTCTGATCTCAGTACCAAAACTCACACAAACGTGCTCGACTCTAGTGATTTAAAGAGCTGGTAGGCACATGCAACTCACCCTAACTTGAGACATGGGGTGATGAGTACTTGGAGAATTTATTATTCTAACACTTAAATGTAAGCCTTGCTGCCTAGCTCGATTGCAACAATTACAGATGTGGGCTTGTAGCTGGAAACCGCATTGAAGCCACAGCCCTGAAGACAAATCTGCACTCTGCATCAATGGGGATTTACTTAAGCATAAAGGCTGTGTGTAAGGATGGTGAGCAACAACCTATTGCCCAGCTGGGGCTGACACATCTTTCCAGGTGGCCAGCCACTCTCTACCAAGTTAGGTAGAATGGGTGTCACCCAAACACAATTTTAAACTAGCAGACAAACACAAAACAAGTATCTGTGTGAAGATCACCCTAGGAATTTGTGTCCTGCTTTGAAACCTGATGATGCCTCAGCTGCTAGCTTCAGACCCTGATATTTCTTCTTGCAGGTAGCCCTGTTCATCTGTTCTTGGATTTTACATCTTGTCCTGCACTGCCTGCATTTGTTCCTAGACCTCATCCTATCTTGCTGGTATCTGAAATCCTTAACTCATAGCAGGCTCCTGCCTTGCCCCTTCATTTGACTCTTTCATGACTTCTCCAGTTCTTGGTCTTGTTGGTCAAGATTTGTCTCGACAACTTCTTTCACTCTGATTCAACTAAGTTTAACCAACAGGCAGGACCACCTGTGTCCCAGTTGTGACAAACTGAATCAGACTACAGCTTGCTGCATTTGCTTCCACCAAGTTTGAGAGCCCTGACTACTGTAAACATATAATAAAAGAAACTTCTTGAGACTGGGAGGCTCTACACTGTGCTGGGTGTCATTTTTTTATTGAATGTAACATGATGAATTTTGGGAATGGCACATCTGCTCTCCTCCACAATTTCAAGGGGAATGTTGGAAGCAAGTTGAAGGAAGAAAAATGTATCAAAGGCTATTAAACACAAAGATACCATCTGTGGTTCAGGAAGTCCCTGGACTGCAAATCACCGAAAGCTGGGGAAATACATCAGCAAAGTGTCACTACATGCTGGCCCTACTCCATCCTGCTGTTGTCTGCAGTTGGACGCAGACTTATACTATCCAAGAAAGGTGTTTTTATGTTCTCAGGTAGCCAGGGGAAAATAATTGTCAACATTTATAATAAACTGTATTTACTGGGGGGGAATCTGGTAAACTGAAGGCAGTACTCCTACCATCTGCTTAGTAGAGCCACTGCTTAAAGTATCTCTGCAATTGCCTGAATGCCAGAGAACTGACTGATGGCACCAGTGGACATCTTCCAGAACAGCAATATTCCTGTATGAGTGTCTCCCCTTCAAGTTTAAGGTAATGCCTTTCCAAATGACCTGCCTCCTAGTCAGAGAGGTGATGCTGGTAGGAAGAGGGACACCAGCTGAAGCACTTTGTGAGAGGGAAGGCAAGAGGGGACTGGCAGAGCCACTGGCATAACTGAAGGGAGGAGAAAGGGGGACAGCCAGAGTGAAACAACNCCCCCCAGCCAACAGCATACATGTCTTTTGTATGGGTTATAGACACCACAGAGCAAGCAGTGCCCCAGGCATGGAGGGAAAACTGAAGTTTTAAGGCCTCCATAAGCAGAGGAGGCCTGAAAGAACAGTCCCTGAGCTGGGCCATGAGCTTGGATGACAGACATCCCAACAGAGATGAACTTCCTGATAGACGGTGTATCTCCCCAGTGTCAGGAGATGTCACTACTTGAAGCCCCCCTAACTGGGGAGGTGCAGAATTAAGTAACATGTTGTGGAGACTTGCTAAAAAGCTAAAGAAGATTGCTCAGTTTCTGAACGTCTTCTGAAATACAGAGCTGGACTGTGCACTGACAGAGCAGTGAAGCTTGTTTCAGCTTGTGGCAAAGACGGACAAGATTGGACAGGATTTGAGCTGGGGTAACACAAACCCTGAGCCCTAATGTTGTTTCTGAAAGCAGATGTGTTTCTTTAATGTCCTGAACATGCTCACTCTTTAGTTCAGGCCCCAAGTACTGAGGAAGGGAGCATGCCAAGGGACCCAGACATGTGGGCAGGAGCTGCTGGCTGCAGGTGAGGAGGCACCATGGCACGGGCAACTGATACGTGCTCCAGCCCAGGGCTATCTGGGGATAACCCGGAGCATCTGGCCAGTTTATGTACAGCAATGTTCTACACCATTTGTCCAAGATATTCCCTTTTCTCCCTCTGCGTGACTCTGTGCAGTGACCTAGTGGACCCCTAGGAAGAGTCCAGCTCCAATGCAATTAGCGCAAACATCAGAAAATGTCTCCCTGTCACACAACTCCATATAGCCAGGGCACAGCTTGAACATGTTTATTCCATGCAAAGCTTATGAAGAATTTGCATTAGAAAACAGAGGCAAATGGAAATTTTGGCTTTTGCTGCTGTTTTTAAAGCAAATGTCACCCAAAGAGCTATTTACCTATTATCTAGATTCTGTTGTTGATAATTCTAGCTTCGCAATATGAATTTTAAAAATTTATTTTAAAGCAATATTAGGAAATGCATTTTGCACCATGTAATTATATTAATAAAGAAATTTGTTTGATGTTAAATATTTATTCTTCTCTCACTGTAATCATACTTTTGATGCTCCATACATTTACAATGGAAAAATGTATTTTCAAATGTCTTCAACCTGGTTTTATGATTATTTGTTAATCACAATCCATTAAAACATTAAAGATTTGAGGGGGGGGTTGGTTTTTTTTTGTTTGTTTGTTTTTGGGGTTTTTTTGAATGGTCTGTTTTGCTTTGGTTGGCACAGTGAAAAGAAAAAAGTAATTTGGGTTTAGCATGTAGAATTTAACTAAGCTTTATTTATTTTATTGTCAGAAGTAATAATAGGGAGTAATTTAAGTACTTTGAAGATGTGCATTTAGTGGTCTTTGAAGCATAATCCCATTAAGATTAATAATGAATTACATCTGAGAAAGACTATGTCCCTTAATGCTAATGTCTTTTGCAAGGTGGATAAATCGCTCAATTTAACAGCAAAGACGAATGTGCAGAGGAGCTATAGTTGCACTGGCTTATTTGATGTTGGGAGGTTCTAATTTTGGTGGGGTTTTTTTTCTGGTTTTTTGTTTTTTTTGTTTTTTTTTTTTTTTTTCTGTCTAGAAGACCCAGAGACTCATAATCATTGAAAATGTTTGAGGAAAGCCATACGCAGGGATGACTAGCTCCCTTGAAAACCACCACTTACTTACATGACTGCAAACCTTGCTGGTGATAGTTCCACCACTGCTGAATTTTTCCCAGCAGGTCTTGGTCATGGTATGCACAGCAAACCTGAAGCAGCCAAGATGGGCTGAAGGGCTAAATGATGAAGAGAATGCAGATGGCCTAGTTCTAATTTGGCTCAATAAACTGTGTTCTTAAGTGTCGCATGTGGTCTTTCACAGGAACCAGCATTCAGGATACCGACCTCAAATTTCACTTAGTGGTAGTGCAGTGCTCCACAGGGAAGAGATTCTGCTCCTTTGCCTGGAATGGCATCATTTTTTGGGGTGTGCATAGCTATGAAGTAAAAGGTAGATGTAAAGAGTGGCTTGGGTCTTTTAAGAGCAAGAGGAATGTGCGCAAGGATTCAGAGCCAGCAAAGTAAAGGACTAAGTTACGGCTCACACCAGCCAGATCACACTGAGGAAGAAGCAATCTCCCTTTGGCCTCCTTTCAGGTCCAGCCTTGTCGCAGAGACCCGGTGGGAGAGATCTCTGTTCCCTCTTAGGTAGGATAAGCATCACTGTCAGGACACCAGGCAGAACCTCCTCCCATACCCTGCTATTACAAATGTGTCAGTCAGCTAAGTCTTCATCCTGCTTAATTTATAAGAGCTAAAGAGATCACATTACATACCAGTATAACCACAAAATCAGTGCTGCTTTGCCCAACAAATAATGGTATATGTCGCTTCTGATTACAATTGGCTCAAGGAGGCAACAAACCTCACAGTATGTGCAGCCTTCAGAGCACCTATTAAAAATACATTTTTATGTTGTAATTGCTTACTAAGATAGACGCACTGATTTCTTTTCCTCACATCTGAGAAGCAATTGCGCAGACTTATATTCAGAAGAATGCACATAATGTACTTGAAAAACTAAGCATGAAGAATCAGTTTAGATTTCACTGAGTGTGAATTTGGGGAGAAAAATTATCCCACCACCTTCTCACTACTAATGCAGTAGGGTTTATTTTTGAATGAAGCCAATATGAGCTTAAATTAAATGTCAAATATAATTTAACATTAAAGCATGAAGTGGCTGAGCATGTGCGTGGCAAAACTAGCAGCTCTTCTGAGTGGTTAATTGCTATCTACAAAATAATAACCTATAAAAAGATCTCTCATTTTCAGTAGTGAGGCTTAAATTTACTGTACTGGAATAATTCTAACAAAATAGAGCTTAGAAGCCTTTTTAGTCACCCATGCCACATGAAGACACACAATGCCAAATAAAAACATCTGCAATCTGGCTGCCTACTTCTCTGGGAGATGTCTAGACTCCTTTTATAATCAGCAATGAGAAACAGACACTTCTAGGCTTCAGCTCATCTTGTCCTAAACTAGATATCTAAAATAGGCCAGAAGAATCACATCTGAAAAGTGCCTATTTCTCTCTACTGACTGTAAAGTAAGCCAGGAGTGATTAATTCAGAGGCAGAAAGCTACAAGGCAATGTGTAGTGTTGATCATTTTCTGCTGACAGGATCAACTGACCAATGCTGCAATTATATTTTTGTTTTTGTTTTTTTTTTTTTCACTGACACCTGATAGGTAACTGCTATCTATCTAACTTGCTGTTAGTGCTAGAAAGCAGCTATTTTATCCAACATACTGCCCACTTTAGAAAGTTTAGAAAGTAGTGAAATTCTTGCCAAAAGAAACCCCAAGTCTGAGATTTTAACTCTGGGACTGAACTCTGGAAAGACATTACAACAATCAGAACAGCTAAAACTAAGCAAAACCGCCCCAATGGACCTAACTTTCCATGCATTTGTACACCTGCTTAATTCTAGCCATACAAATAGTCTTAGGGCAGATCTAGATGACTCTCTAAATAATTTGTTGGCTACCAGTGGGTAAAGTTCTGTATGCTGTAGTACAATGGACTAGCTGGATACCTCCACTAAACCAGAAAAGTTCTACTCGAAGGAAGGTGCAGTTTCAACAGGGGAAAACAAAACAGAAAGGTTGATTCACAACCTGGCTGGATGCCAGGTGCCCACCAAAGCCATTCTATTGCTCCCCCTCCTCAACTGGACAGGGAGAGAATATAATGAAAGGCTCGTGAGTCGAGATAAGGACAGGGTGACATCATTCACCAATTACTGTCATGGGCACAACAGGCTTGACTTGGGGAGAAATTAATTTATTATGAATCAAATCAGAGTAGGATAATAAGAAATAAAACCTAAATCTTAAAACACCTTCCCCTCACCCCTCCCTTCTTTTCAGGCTCAACTTTACTCCTGATTTTCTCTACCTCCTCCCACCCAGCGGTGCAGGGAGACGGAATGGGGGTTGCAGTCAGTTCATCCCATGTTATTTCTGCTGCTCCTTCCTCCTCATGGGAGGACTCCTCACACTCTTCCCCTGCTCCAGTGGGGGGTCCCTCCCATGGGAGACAGTCCTCCATGAACTTCTCCAGTGTGAGCCCTTCCCATGGGCTGCAGTTGTTCATGAACAGCGTGGGTCCCTCCCACGGGGTGCAGCCCTTCAGGAACAGACTGCTCCAGCGTGGGTCCCCCACGGGGTCACAAGTCCTGCCAGCAAACCTGCTCCAGCGTGGCAGCTTCTCACAGAAGCCACCCCTGTAGCCTCACCACTACAAAACCTTGGTATGCAAACCCAATACACATTTATAACAACTACAAATCTAAGGCTGTTTCCAGAATATGAAATAACAATATGTCATTTTAATGTCTCCATACAACTATTTCTGCTAGAAGAAGGAGAAAGAGATTTGAGATAAGATAAAACAAGAAATCAGTTTTGTAAAGGCATTATCATTGGGGTCAATGAATATAAAACCAATAAACTATAAGTCTCATAATGATTTCTTGTTTGTCTTCAAAGTTACATTTCAGAAGTGTAACACAGTTGTCCAATTTCTGAGGGTGACAGGAACTTGCCATGTTCATTTGGGCATATCCACCGAAACAGAGGCTTTCATATAAAAGTTTACAAAGATCATGTAAGTCACATGATGGAGAGTGTTGGAAAATTAAATTAATAGCATAATCAGAACATTAAACATACCTTAAATAGTAACAATTACTATATAATCAGAAAAGCATTGAGTTAGATTTCTAAATGCTAGGTATAATATGGAGTAAAGTGATATGGATGAAAGAAATGGAAGGTAAGCAGCCTGGAATCCCGAGGGAAGGAGTAAGCTATTCCTGTCCAAACTTTTCTACCAAAACAGATGCATCTAAGCCCTATGGAGCTGCCTTTTTTACTTTGAGATGAAAAACTTTGAAATGTAAGCAAGGCTTAAGTCTCATTGAAAGTTACTGTTTTGTTTGTTCTCCTAAGTCCAAAGTCAGCGCTGACAGCGGGCAGGCAGCCTGATACTGCATGAGGCCAGAGACAGCTCATGGCTCTGGTAACGCAGTCACACTCTGCCATTGCCAAATGTGTGAGTCTGCAGGAGGGTTTTACACAGCGGAATGAGCCTCCGGCGCGGTGCTGACATCCTAGACTGCCTGCCAGCTTGGCCACCGCTTGCCCTCCCTGCGGATTGCCAGGTGCCAGCCATGAGCTGTTTTGAGTGGCTCCCAGCTCCTTCTGCCCAATGTGTCTGAGAAGAGGTGCTGCCATGTTGGCAACAACATCTCAGCACCATCAGAGCAGCCCTGAACTACCTCATTTGCAGCAGTGGGAGCACAGGTCTTCATTTGCCAAAGCAACAGTCACTCTTTGTAGCTTAGGAGGTTACAGCAGCCATGGGGGAGGTTCCTCACTCCCGTGGTCTCTGGCTGATAAAGACAGTGAGAATCGGAGTGTTTTTTCAAGCCCTAGAACAGTGTGCGCAGGACACTCATCTTCCTCTGCTGCCATCTCTCCACTTGACATACCACGGACAAGCACAGGGCTTAGGGTTATTTCTTGCTCTCAACTGAGGCCTAAGGTACAGGATGTTGGTGTATTCCTGATTTCTAGTTTGGCTACTGGTAGGACCTTGCTGATGTGGCTCCTTCTCCCCATGTAGCTTGTGTGAAGCCTTTTACAACCTCAATGACTTTCCTGCACTGTGACTTCTGCCTAACCCGGGCTGTCCTAGCTCACGAAGGGGCACAAGGACTATCTGCCCTGTTAATAGGTGTGGGTCCACACCACAGAAAGTAGAAGCAGAAGTAGAAGGCCATGATAATCATATCTTCCTCATTTCAGAGGCATCCCACATGTTGTTGTGCAACTACTTGTGCCAGCTCGAGACAAAAAACACCAAAGAAAGACTGGCGCTTTGCTGCACTGGGTAAAAAAACACCTATGCAGATTACTGAGAAAGTAAGTGTAACATCCAGGGGATGCTGTAGCACTATGTGGAGTGACTTGCATTGAACTTGCATTGAAAGAAGGGCAAGAACATCCTTGTGCAGCGACTCCAGTGATTACAATGGGAGAACAGAAACTGGGTCAGAAGAAAAGGCCTGCATGGAAACAGTGGCAGATGCAGTAAAGCTCTGGCATGGGCAAATATTACTTACTCTGGCATAAGGTCTGCTGACATCAGTTCATCCAGGAATATTATCTATTTACTTGTTAGCAATTTTGAACTGGTGTAGTGTGGTGTAGAGTAATCACTGATTTGTGTCATCTGGTTGCTCCTTTTTCAGCAAAGCACCAAGAGCCCTCTTGCTACAGTCCAGCTACAGCCTTTGGTTCTTAGGCTACTGTAGAGACCTAGAGGACTCTACACCTGCTACCTAAAGTCTGGTAACCTGCTTCCATCAGTGCCATGATGCTTCATTAACATAATCCATTCACCAGCAACTCTGTCTTCTGTATATTTGAAGTCATAAGGAATGTTTTAAAACAAGAAATAATCACTTTGCCCATGAAGAGAAAATCTGGACACCTTGTAATATTGGTCATCATATTAAAAATCTACCTGCAGTATTTGTTGTATGGTCACCTATTCTGCAAGCTGAACTCCATCACAAATAATTAAAAACTTTCTCTGAAACCTCAAGATTGGCTGATTTAGCAGAAAGATGGGTTGTAACAGATGAACTCCAGCAAATTTTGCTGAGGTGGTTTAGATGTTACTGATCTCAGGTTTTTTTTTCCCATCCTTCTGCCAAAGTTACTGCCCCTTGACAGAAGGGCAAACTAAAATGTGGGCCTATATCTCACACAGCCCCTTCAAGCTGCTAAGATATCAGTCTGCAAAGTGATGCCCTTGAAATACAGGTGTCCAGTCTTTTTTTTGACCTTGTTACAGGGCAGAGTTTAAAGAAATATCTACATCAAAAGCCTTAAAAACAAAAGATGGGAAAACAAAAATGTATCAAAACTACCTCAGTTTTCTCTCCCACTTGTTCTCCCAATGAATTCAAGTCACAGCCTTGTTTCTCTACAGCTGTCCTGTCTCTGCTAGCTGCTAATTTTAGCCAGGGTCCTCCATTACAGGGCAAGATGAAAAGGAAGTTATGAAAAGATGAGAGCCATAGCTTTCCTAAACCTTTTATATTTTTTAAGTTCCTTAGTCAGCTCCCAAATACATTTTCTGGTTCTATCACAATTCCAGCACACAGAATGGAAACACTAAGTGCCAAACAGATGCAGCTATTTGTAAGAAAAAGCCAAAATCTTCTGTCCTCTCTCAGTGATCTCTGACTTTCAGAATCTTGCCTGAACTTTCATCAAATATTCCCTTTGTCTGTTGTCATCCCTCTTAAATACATAAAGAACTCATTCATGAATACATAAACTTTTGCCAGTCTCTAAAGTAAATGGAGTTTTCTTTTAAAATGCTTTAAATCAAAATCACTCAGTGCATGGCACTCTGTACCGTTATTCTCCTTTCTTCAGAGAGTGTGTCTGCTTTTGATCCTTTATTCCAGACTTCTCCCCAGCACTGATTTCTCTGTCAATTTGGGAGCTCAGCCCTGTGTTAATGTTGAGATGGTGTATTTTGATGTTTTTCCTGCCCTGCTTTTTAAAAATATCTCTCTTAAATTTGGTGCTGATAGAGGTTAAAGGTGCTCAAGGATCATGTAATTGAGGCTTTTGTTCTTTCTTTCCACTTCCTCACCCCACTATCCTGTGAAGAAATAGTCAAGTAACTGTTGATGGGCCAGAAATTCCATTTGAGTTGCCTCAAGCTCTGCACCTGCACAGGTAACAGACTTTGGTCCATCCTACTACAGAATAAGGGCCCAAACTCACCGAGAACTAAAGACTATAGTCCAGCAAAAAGTTCCTTTTCGGGAAGCAGAAATCAATCTCTCCATTTCCTACTTGGACTCCCCCCCATCCCTCATACTGCATGCTGAGGGAATTATGATCTTGCTTTGATAAGCCATTTCTGTCATGCTGTGCAAGGAGACCACCACTTAGGATTCAGGAGTCGTGCCATCTCTTCCCAAACAACATTCAATATTCTTTGGAGACTGCTTCATGTAATACTTTTCTCTAATGGTTAAATTGTCTTTATTCATCTAGTGAGAAGAGTGGCAACAAGGCAGCAGAGACTGAATCAACTCTAAGACAGTACATAGACGAAAGAGTAAAGAAATCTTTCTCTGGTGTATGTGTGTGTATGTATATGTATCTTTTTTTTTTTAATAAACTTTTGCATTACACTCATTTTCAGAGATAGAGAAGTCTCTGTTAAGAAGCAATGGAGAACTCTGAGATAGAGTAATTGGAAATGTGTCCTTCTGCAGCTCCTATTCACTGCTGGTGTTCAGCAATAAAAAGAGAATTGCAACCATGAATCACAAACACTATCGTGCTGTCTTAATACTGCCTTTCAAGAACCGAAGAGACAAATACCACTTAGACAAGGAGAAACCCTCATATATCTGATGCACTTCCAAATGTTCTGTGATTAATCTTTTTTCTTAAAAACAAACAAAACAAAACAAACACTGGTTGAACAAAAAAATCCCACATCCGACAATCTAGATTTCTAAAGCTTTGATGGAATGAGGCCATTGGTGAGCAACAGTAGAACTTTACATAGAATATACCCCAAACACTTTACTAAAGCCATCAAAAGAGCTATTCTTTTAGGTAGTTTTGGAGTAAATAAAACAACACTTACTCCTTTAAGTGATCTGTTTGTATTAAATGATTCATTTGCATTTATTTGTCTAATCCCAGAGAGGTTATTGTGCTGCAGCATACTCACACATTCAATCGGGCTATTCTTTAAAGCCAAGTGCTGTGGCTTCTAAAGTAGGAGTGTGTATGCTGGATTTCATCAGGGTTGGAAATCCACTACATAAATTGAAAGAGTTTCCTATTCTGTATTGTCCCTATCATGCTTGCTTGTTGAAACAACATCAACCTTTCAGCAGTGGGAAGCGGGTGGCCCGGGGAGCAAGAGGGATTCCTGACATGCTGCATGGCCCTTTGGGAATCACGGTGAGATGCTTTTGCAAAAGCACTGGTGGCTGCCACTGTTCTCACTGTGAGCACTTTTTGAACAGCTTCCATAAGCCTCGTCAGGATTATGGTCCCATAGTGCTTAACTGGAAGGCAAAGAGAGTTTCAAGTGCAGATCCCTCCCCAAAGTCACGCATCCCTTGTGCTTCAGGGTGGGGTTTGAGTTTTTTGTTAGGCTGGCTGTCACTTCCATTTCTGCCTATGTGCTCTTGCTGCTTCTCTTGCCCCATCACTGGCCCTCATCTGGATCAGGGAGCTGAACTGGCAAAAGACTATGAAATATATGAAGTGAACAGATTTTTGCTCATTTAGCACCCTGAACTGGTTCACCATGATTGATCACAGGTTTAATGCAAGAAAGGAAATGGGAGTGCACAGCTGGGGTAGGACAGAATAAAGTTTTTACTGTATTGTTGAACCACAACCTCAATTTATCTATCTATCTATCTATCTATAAATCCTTCTCCATGTGCAATGCTTTAGGACCTATGACTGAAAAAGCCACTTACGTAAGAGCTAACTCAATCTGAATAAATGGTGGCATTTAGGCAGAGACAATGCGGGGGTGAGATACCCATTACATAATGTAATTGGAGATTTATCCACCAAAGCTTTACATTTTGAGTGGGACAAACTGGATATCCCAGAAACCAGGAGTTAAACAAACACTGAATTTGTAAACCCATTCAGAATTTGTAAAAAGTATTGTTGTTTTATTACTGTTATTTACCTTGATCGCGTTTGTTCTGCTTAGAAGAAGTAAAACACAAGCAGTCTTTGCTTTAATTGCTGGGCCTATTCTTTAGTAAACAATGAAAAGTGATTAGAGATGTTTTTTGGCATGCACAGTCCAAAACCACCTAGTGAGAGTTCAAAGAACAAAGCAAATGCTTATTGGAAGAAATTACTCAGCTAACTAAACTTGTATACCTTTGAGTCAGACATTTTTTCAGCATCTTTACCCCATTTATCAATGCACAATTACTGTCACTATTGTGTTGTGTCATTAGGCGTAAGGTTACAAGTGCCAGTCGGAATAAAAAAATTGCAGTAATGTTGGCATAATTTTTCATTATCATCTTCATTAACCACAGCTAGTGGGAGTAAGAGTTTATCCTTGCTGTTGTCATCGTCATGACAACGCTTCCAAAGCTTGTCTGCCGAGAGTTCACCAGATACAAAAAACTGAATGTCCTCATTATTCCGCTTCTCACACTCTCACCCATGCCAAGGGTGTTCTGAGATGCACAGGGCCCTTGATTTATCCCCTGTGATTTCTCTTGACAGCCTGGTATGGTGTCTCAGCTTAAGGCAATCGGTCTGATTTCACAGTTTAATTACTGCTAATCTGAAGGAGCGTGGCCAATGCTAATGAGCCAGCAGCAATCAAAGCAATAATGGCTAAACTCGCCCTGTTTCATTCTTCTCTTTTTATTAAAACACCCCTGCCCTGAAATAAGCAAGTAATTTCTCCTTCTCTGCACAACTGCATTGAGAGAACAGACGAGCCTCACGTACAATTTGGTATTAATTCAGAAGCAGACTGTAAGATTCCTTTATATTTTGCACTTAAACTCCTGTTTAATGTTAGTTTCCAAACAGCTTCGATTCAAGAAAAGAATCAATAGTTGGAGTAGACTCAGCGATCGCTAGTTCGACTGCAGAACATCCAGGGTGACACACTGGGGCCAAATTTGGGATGGAGGCCTCCTTGATTTTTGGAGCTGGGCATCACTGAATTATGTAGCAAATTAAAATATCTATGACAGCACTGCTAGAGAGAACCTAGAATATTCAGAAAGGGCTTTATTGCAAAAGGAATTAATTATAAAACTGGATAACAATCTACCCTGCAAAATGACCGTAGTTAACACCACCCAATGGCAGCCACACGCATTTTCTCCCCTTTCTTGAGCTTCTCTCCTATTGTTGAAATAAATTAAGAAAAGCATAGAACAAAAATCTTCAGGACTGATTCCTCTCAATCACACTAGCCCAAACATCAGGAGTAACTCCAGGAAAATAAAAATAACGAGTCCCCATGTCTGTCTTTCTGTACATCCACTGGCTGCTTTACAAGTTCCTTCAGATAAATTTTTGCTGGCCTTTTTTTTCCTCAGAGCAGACCCTCTATCTAAACTATTTACCAAAATTTAATGTGATAATTTGATTAATGTGCAAAACCTTTTACATTTTAATGTTTCTCCAAACAGAAAGTAACATACTAGAAGCAAGGGCCCCAACATCAGTATAAATCCTAGCTATTTCAGCAATGTTATACAGCTATTTCATGCTTACTCTGGTGAGACATAAGCAGACTCTGGCCCATTTTGAATTAAGCAGAAAAACTGTGCTTCAGTGCTACTGTGTGTGATTTATGATATATAAATAGAAGGTTAGGCAATATTTTGCTTGTTAAATGACATGGGAGGAAGAATGGTAGAGAAATCAGCCATAAATAAGATGTTTTAGAGCAAATTTTGAAGAATGTGAACTGCTTGTCTTGTGCTTGTCTCAAGTTTATCTGTCATTACTTCAAATTTGGTGTTGCTCAGTTAAGAATTTTGTGAGCATCTAGGAATACCTGACCAGAGTGGAAAATCACGTCTTCTTTGCAGATAAAGGTGTTAAATAAAACAGTAAATATTAGAATGTAACATTTGGTTTTTACAGCAGTGTCATTTAAATGTGTAATATAGCAAGACAGCGACACTTTATAGGATTAAGTCTATTATAAATCATTTCATCTCATCCATTCATTAAAGAGCTGTTCTATCAATGATTGTTTCACATTCACAATATTGTATTTAAAAATAGAAAAGTTCAGACTGGAATGCTACAGAGATCTGTTATTTTGCAGTGCTTTTAAACCTATTTTACCTGGATTTTTTTACTCTGTCTCAGTATAAGAAAAATAATGCTATGGGTACTCACAAAATATGGCTATTTCCATAACATATATGCGAGGGAGAGTGTCACAAGAGGGGAATGTCATTCAAATAATATTTTGTCCTTCATCATAGCACTGTCAGAAGATGCCAGTGGAGACTCCAAGTCATTTAAAAGAACCACTTCATTTACGGGGAAGGAGTTCACTCCTAATTAAGTTGGAAAGCCTCTGGGGTTTTCTACAGCCTTTGCAATTCTGATTTCCTTGGAGAACTCCTGGTAAATCTAAGAGATCCAGAGATTTCAGTGTGATTAAGGCCCTGTTGACACAGACATTAAAAAGGTGCTAGTCAAACTATACCATAAACCTTACACAAAAAAAAATCCTTGTCCACAACAGCTCAGGTAAACTGAACTAGAAGTCTGCTGGTAATGACAGTAATATGGTGTAACTGTGAGGCACAAGTGATAACAAGGAAAAGAAGAAGAAATACCTAGATTTAAGATCTCACTTAGTACACCTACTAAATATTCATCTGCCTTAGCTGGCTGAGGAACTGGGAAATCTTGGTGTAAAGTGAAAAAAAATATGTAGAGCAGGGAACTGCAAAACTCAAACTGTGTATGAAAGAGTTACAACTCCCTTATCTTCTAACTTAGAATGTATCTATATGGCAAGAATGTAATCTGGTGCCACCAGACTGATGCGGTATAGCTACATGGAGGATCTCAAGCCCCATAAATAAAGCTGACATTTCCACATAAGGCTAAATTCTCTGATTTGGTTCACTGGAAAACTCCACAAACTATATCATTACAGCAGGTGGAAGAGAAGGAAGGAAGGAAGATGGCACAGGTCTTATTTATGCTGTAATGGTAACAACAACGACAACGACAACAATGTACATACAATTATAAGATGAGAATCAAATGACCTGAATTCCACTTAAGCCCCTATATTATCTCATTCTGCGCTAATCTGACTATGTCTAGTATAGCAGTGTGTTGTCCATATAGATGCACCCCAATGTAGAAGGCAAGGAAATATCCACTCTCATTTGTAGTTCTGGCTTGGTTCTCCCCTTTTATTGAATATCCATCAGAAGGTCTAGGTTGATAAGAAGTTGTCAGTCAGAAGTAAGTAGCAGACATGGGGACTTTCACAAAATTGAGGCCTTGTAAATTTGGGTCAAAGAGAGCAAGTTACACTGAAAAGCTGCAATAGAGCAGGGAACTAATTTTATGTCATTCTGAATAATGGAAAGTATCACAGCCATTGAATTATCCTTCTCTTCCCATAAATGGAAATTGTTAGCACAAGTGTAAAGCCTTTTTGTCACTGAAGTGATACAGGCATCAAGTAAGAGATGTCATTAACAAATGTAGGGTATTTTAGTGAAGTGTAGTGTGATGGACCCTGTGACAAAAGAAACACAATGATGAGCAAAGACTTCTAAAATATAATGCAGGGATACATTAGTCACATAGAAGCAATGCAAACCGAAGAACAGGCTGTCAAGAAATCTGAGTTGATTGCCTTCTGGATGTTGTGAATTTGGAGGTCACCAGTTTTGGCTAGCTGTGAATCTGGCATTCTGGTACTCTCCCCCAGAAAAGGAATTTCTCAGATAATAATCTACCAAGTGGCCAGATCCAGTGCTGCTGAGACTGCACCTCTTGCACAGTTTAAACTGGCACAATTTTTAAGTTATAATACAGCAACTGCCATATATTATTCTAAAATAATGGTGCTGCTGATTTTTTTGCAAGACAGGAGTGAGAGAGCAGTAGCAGGTCACTGCCATGGAGAGAAGTGATCTGAGGAATCACACAGAAGAATCAGAAGAGAGGGCATCTGAAGTGAACACAAAGAGATAAAACCAAAATGAATAAAATTGGAGAGACCTTCAAACAGAAACAAACGTCAGAGGCAAAGGAAAATAAAAGAAAGCAAACTTGGTTTGTTTAGCAACCAAGACTAATTCCCCTTCCTGTTCAAAAAGACCTTCATAGATCAAAGTATTAGAGCGCTCTGAATTCCACTTGGGCAACCAGCGATATCCTGATTAGATTTGTATTTAAACAGAATTCTCATACATTTCAATTATCAGAATCATTGGAGCCAAGTGCTCTTTCAAGTTAGACCTAAATTATCCATTCTCTAACAGAAAGTGAAAAGGCATACAATATTGCTACCAAACATTGTTCTGTAGAGCCATATATACTTTTAGCAGTCATGAGCATAAATGGAAGCATGCAGTATTCATACAGTTCCACTGGTAAGCTGAACACTTACTATAGCAAACAAAAGCAAGCATATTCTAGGGTTTTAATTGCTTTCATATTCAAAGGATAATCTTTCAGCCTACTCTTCAAAATTGTTCTGCAGAATAATTACTTCTGTGTGCTCAAAAAGAAAAAAAAAGATACTACAAAAGGTGGTATCATATATTGATATAATTTTCATATGTTGGGCTAAGCACCTTCTAAAAACAAGTGCCTTTGATGGCATGCCATTTGAGGGTGAAAAGGCAAACCAGGAGTCTCTTTAAATGACTTTAAATCAAAATTATTGATTTGCACATTTGAATATCCCTAGTAGTAAACAGGAATCTAAATATCTATTGAAACAGCCCTGGAAGATAAGCTTATGAAAAACCGCTAGTGAAAAACAGCTTAAGGGGTAATACCACCCAAACACAACAAAGAGGCCTGAAAGGTATCTCTATGAGAGGTCTGGGCGTCAGTGGGAATTCTAGCTGTTACTTAAATGCACAAGAACATATATAGGGATAAAACATTCATCGTTCAATTAAAACTCATCAACCCATTAATTCTGTAAATAACAGCTTCTCAGACTTAACATCTACGTTTTGAATCTAGGATTTAAAAATTACAAAGACCCTTATATTTTTTTTGTAACATGGTTCCATTTTTAGGATAATATCACCATTACTTAAAATTTAGGATAATATCACCATTACTTAAAATTGATGATTTTTTAAACTCCTGCTTTGGTTTTCTTACAGTACTGTATGAGGTTTGATGTCTCAACTTTTATTTTTTGCCATTCAGTAGACTCTAGGGGTCATGCCGTTACTATGTCTTAAGCTGTCTGTAAAATTATGAAGTGCGTGCGAGATAATGGCGAGAATTCATCAACACAGGAGATTTTCAGTGAATAATATTCCAGGTTCAGAGAACCACCTTCCTCCTCCTACCTTCTGGAATTTTACTGCTGAAAGAGATGACTGAATCACAGTACAGCAGAACAAATTTCATCAGTGCTTGCTCCTATCGTGGACCTTTGATCACTTTGTGACTGCTCCCATCCTCCCTACTCTGCTGCTGGAAGCAGCCTCTGCCCTCGCAGTGTTTCCTCACAGGTTCTTTCCACAGTATCTGCACAACATCCTACTTCTACTCCCAGATCTTTTCCTTATTATAGCAATTTTCTCTGAAGGATGACACTGTCTATCTCATCTGCAAGAAACAATAGAAAGCAAATATGTTTAAAAATGTCACAGTCATCTGGATTTATCCTTCTCACGTATCTCACTCTCAGTGTCCCCTGTGAGTCCTAGTTTTTCTGCATTGTACTAAATGCAGCTACCTGGGCAAGGTATCTGCTTTCTCCCCATTTTACAAGAGACCTGATATATCTTTGAAACTCTAAAAACAATAATACACTATAATAATAATTAAAAAACAAAGACTGCTTGTAACTTTTCCTTTATTTTGATGAAATTACAAGTGAAACAAATCTACTAGTTATAACTAACACAGCACCAACAACATATCTGAATTATGGTTTTCTCATTTGATAGTTTAAATAATTTTAGAAAAATGTTAGGTGTACACCTGCTGTTTCCAGCAAATAATTTCTCCAGAAGGTAAGATGACCCAATTCACATTTGCAGTTCTTTTGGACAGAAAAATAAACAAAAATTGTAGTATGAATTTACCAGTCAGGTTCAGGTCTCATTTTCAGTAAGTAAAATGTCTGGGCTGGAAAATTCACATGTAATTCATTTGTACAGTGGATAAAAAAGTGTTGGTCTGAAAAACATTTAAAAATTCAAAAGTGGCATAGAAATGCCAGATCTTGCCAATCTGTCCCACTTCCTCTCTCTGGAAAGCATAGTTTTATTTCTTGGAAGGGCTAGCACATTTTACTAGCCCATATGCCTAAGTGACACCCTTTTTAGCTGTCAGTTTAGATATTTATACCACACCATATCATGTGTCCTCCTAGGATCCTGTCAAAGCTGGAATGTCTGTTACGCAGTTCTACCTCACCAGGTAAAACTCCAGAGTCAGGTCCTCGCTTTGCTTTTTGCCAATGGGAACAAGAAACATCAAAGGACCCTCCACTGCTAGAGAGAAACAGGGTCATCTTCATCATTAGCAGCAATACCAGATTGAGATGGATGAACAGAACCTCTGCAGAGTTGGAAATGCAGCACTGACATGCCCAGATGCAAACTGGTTTGTATCATCGAAAGCCCTTGTACACAGTACTTCTCTCTTTTAACCGTTCTGTACCAAACAGCGACTCTAAAAGGATGCCAGCAGTCTTCCTCCCATCCCCGTGGCAATATTCAGTGTTCACACTGAGGCACTTTTTGGGTTGTCACTAGCTGCATAATCACGTGTTTCCAAAAATCAGATTTGCATAAGACTTCCACTTCTTATAAGCACTGGTGAGTCTGCCAGCCTGTGGCCCCTGAAATTCAGCAGATGGCCATGTTTAGCCAGTGAGCTATGGGAACGACAAAGAGCAGGAACTGTCTCTCCTGAAACCATTAAGAAAGCATTGAAGCACTATTCTAAGTAGAGGCTCTAAGGTATTTATATACTTATAGTGGGAAGATGAAAAAAAAATCCCTAATTCTAAACAGTTTAATCACTTCAGTAGAAATGATGGATTAATTCAAGCCATTTTACCTGCCCTTAGTATTTAGTTCTCTCACATGACAGCTACTGTGCCATCCTCTACGATAATCTCTGTAGGACAGGAAGGAAAACAAACACCCACCTTCCATTTCAAATTATTTTTAGTAGGGTATATGAATCATCTTTGTCAACATAACCCAGAGGATATTGAAAGCCTTTAGAAAAACTAACTTGGGTTACTCTTTCCATCACAACATTAAGCATATCTAGAATTCTTTAAATCATGCTCTGCAAGTGGTTTTTTTTTTTTTGGAAAATATTGTTAAGCTTTTTAGCCATGTTCCTCAAATAAGAAGAGATCTGATTTTTCTTGTATACGTTATTTACAGACAATAAAAAGAAGAAATATGCAGAGGCAATCTTTAGGCTCCCTGTTTGGTATTTTCATATGATTCAGTAAATGGCAAGAGATGCAACACATATATGTTTCAAAATGGCTTTAGTGATGCCAGAGAATGACTTTTGTATGGATCTTTGTGCTTTGCTCTTTCCCAGTGTCAAGGTTGTAGCTGGTATAGTGCTGTGCTTTGGACTTAGTATGAGAATAATACACTGACCAAGGGGATATTCCATATCATATGATGTCCTGACCAGTGTATTAACTGGTGGGGTTGCAGGGATGGAAAGCATGGACTTCGTCAGCTGAGCTGATTTTGTAAGCCCACTCCAGAAGCAGGAGTCAGGCTAGCCACCTCTAGCACAAAGAGGAGAGGTCTGAGAAGTTTGGCCTCGACCTCCCTTTTAGCTGCGCAGCCTGCCCGGGTACCTCCGGCCTGGCTAGCCATGCCCCCTCACAGGTGTAGGGAGTGGTCACCCTCAGCAACAGGTGTAGGGAGTGGTCACCCTCAGCAACAGGTGTAGGCAATGGTCACCCTCAGTAACAGNGGTTGGTGGGTGGTGAGCTGTTGCACCACTTGTGATTTTCTGGGTTTTGTTCCTCTCCCTTGTTCTTTACTCTTTATAATATTATCGTTACTATTATTGCTATTTTATTCTAATTAGTAAACTGGTCTTACCTCAACCCACGAGTTTCTTGCTTTTGCTCTCCTGATTCTCTCTCCCATCCCACAGGGGTGGGGGGAGTGAGCGAGTGGCTGCGTGGTGCTGAGTTGCTGACCGGGGCTAAAGCACAACACCCAGCTATGCTAAAACAACAGTGGGTGGTAGCAGGCAGTTGTGTTATATATGTTATGTTTTACCATATCTATAAAACATTGTAGATTAATATAATCTACCCCTCTCCTTTAAAGTCTTCCTTAGCAGTAAAATAGGCAATATCATCCTAACTGGGCATCATCACTGCCACAAAGGCACTCTGCTTCTCTCTTGTTTTATACCATCGTCCAACTCAGTCTCATCTTGTTGCTTTACACTTAATTTGCCTCTTCATTATCTTTTTCAACCATTAAAAGATGATAACTTCTTTGTTACTTAAATAGAAACGCAGGACATAACCAAACGCTACCTGCAGACAAAAAACTCTATAGGTTGAGATGTTTTTATTCTGCCTTTGCTGGGGTGGGGGGGGAAAAAAAGCAAAAAAAAAAAAGCCAGACCACACTGTATGCACGTTTCTCCTTTGCCCAAGGGAAAAGGCACCTGGGCTACTGAACAAATAAATCTTCCCTCACAGCTGACCAACTCCAGAGTTGTCGCCCTTGGTGTTTGCTACTGGAGCCAGTTTAACTGCTTTTTAGCTCTTGCCTGAGGATATACCTCTTCCTATGTCTCAAGATGTCTTTTGAGAAGCCTCAGCCTAACAGAAAGAGTCCAAGGGAGTTCAACAGAAAGGAAACCCAAACCAGCTGTCTGGGAAGCCAGAAAGATGGGGAGAGGGAAAACAAGTTTGTTTTTCTTGAGGATTACCAGCAGAGCACACACTGAAGGAGGGTGTGGGTGGAGGGAAGGCTACCAGAAGGGAACCTTTTTCCTTCAGAAAGCTAGGAAAGGTATTAATAATAATACAGTTTTCCAAGATTGAGTCTCAGTGGTTCATTCTCAGGAAAGAAAGCATGTAAAATATCCAGAGAACTGAAGAAAGATGAAAAATGATCCTTTTACTAATCCATCCTCATTTAGCCCAGAGCTGTAAGATGATATTTCCCTAATGTAATCTTCTAGTTTCTGTCAGTCAAAGTCTGCGTTTTCCTGAACTGGAAGTTGTACCCAGACCATTGCATTTAATAACCTTTGATGCATCCTTCTGTCTTGAATTTATCTAATCTTAATCTTAAACCTCTTTAAACATGTGGTATCCAAAACATCTTGTAGCAATGAAATCCTCAATTTATTTTGCATTATGAAGAAAAAGTGCTTTTCTGCTGCCTAGCAATTTTAGGGTGCCCCTGCTTCCTGTTCTGTGGTAACAGGGGACGATCATCTCTCTGCATCCTCTGGATCATTTGCAATTTTGTACACCTTTTTACAACTTTGTTGTTCACATTATTACGTGCACTGTGAGACTCCTTTTTCCCCAGGGCGAAGAGGTTTGGTGCATTCAGTCTCTGCTTGTAGAGAAACTGTTCAATTTTTCCACTCAGGCTGTCACCTTCTCTGCAGCTCTTCCAGTTCCATCACATCCCACTGGAGACAGGGTAACAAGAGCTGCACATAGCATACGAAACACAGGAATGTCACAGGTTGGAGCCAGGAAGGCGTTTTCTTTTCTGTTCTGCTCCTTCTCTGGTAACTCCTTTTTGTTTGATGAAGTTGCATTTTTACAAGCTTCTGGGCTGCATGCCAGCGTGATGTGAGATGACTTGACATTTTCAGTGTTATTTTTCTAAACTCCGACTTCTCTGCAGTCATCCTGCAGGGTGGCTTCCCAGGAAAGAAATGAATTGGCCATGACTGAAGAGTCACTGCTACCTGTGTACAAGCCACCCCTGCTACAGATTTAATCTCAAAGCAAGTGTTGCTGCTCTAGAAAGGTCCCTCTGGGAGAAGGCAGGTCCACACCATGGCTGAGCGGCTGCATTAGATGCTGCAGTGTTCTAATGTAATTAGAAAACAGCTGTGAAGGAACAGTCAATTGTTTTTTGGCAGTCACGGCCAATTTTGCACCAATGCAAATGATGAATCAAATCCTGCAAGTTTACAATATCTGCTGAGACCATAATGGCAGAAGCCATACTAATGATTTTAAATCTCTTTTATACCATTTCTGGCTGATGGAGTAGTCCCTCATGCCCCAGAAGCCTCCAGTGTGAAGGAATTCCCATACACTGCACCATAACGCCTATTGAGAAAGGCAGAGGAGAGCCAATGGGTTGGGTATGGAAATCAGGCAGCTGCCTTTCATCTACAGGCTAAATATAGTACCTTCTTCCTTTCCAGAGCAGGAACCATGCCATTGAGCCATGCGTTACTCAGCCTCACCAAATAAACATAAAACTGGCAAGAATGAATAACACAACATACCCAGTCGCTACCAGGCTGCTCCTCCCTGTCTATCACACCCAGTCCA
>VZTV01119666.1:0-19675 GCA_013400875.1 Anhinga rufa | reverse complement strand
TTTCTAAGGAGGGAGGGTGGGGAATTCTCTCAAGAAGGTTCTCTTAAAACAAACACGCCTTACAAAAATGTGTTAATTTGATGGGGTCTTTTCTGTTTTATGAAAAATCTATACAAAAAATAAATCAAGGAAAACCACATCACACATTACTGCTGCATAGCTGTCTTCTCTGTCTACTGGACCAGCCTTTACAAAATGCTTGTCATTTGCAGTGTCTCAGGCAAGGACTTTAACTGCACTGTGGATTTCCTGTGATTTCAGCCTTTGCTTTCTCTCCACCAGGCCGGCTGTATCACTGCCAGCCTCTAGCAGAACCAGACAAAGCTGCTTGGAGCTGTGATTTGCACCAGTACAGTTTACTCTAGTTCCATGCAGATTTCTATTACTAAAACCTTTACTCAGTATACACCACATGCCGCTGCACTTACGGTGAATTTACGGAATGGACAAACTCTCTCAGGCCAAAGTCTAAACTATTGAGTGTGGATCATCAGGGATAATAAGCAATGCCAAAGACCCTGACAATGTTTCTGTTTTCTTCTCCTCATCCCATAAACAGAGCTTCACTCATATTTGAGAGCTTTCAAGCCAGTAGATATACACACATCATACAGGGAGCAAATATGTTCAAGTCACCGATGACAAATGAACGGAGTGACAAGAACAATATCCTTCACTCCTCCCCCCAGCCTCCACACATGCTCACTGTTTACAGCCACACAGGAGAACAAAAATAGTTTTTAAAGCAAAAATAAGATTGTCAGCTTAATGCAGTTATCCAAGATGGCATGCTAGGAGTAAAACAAACAAACAAAAAAACCACCCCAACAACAAGGAGACCTGACTGTTATTAAGATTTATTAGTTGGGTGGTGATTCCAGTGTAATTTTGTCTTGTCGCTTTGAGACAGCAGAGCTACATGTTCATGTGTGGTCCCAGAATTCAGGGTGTGGTCAGATCTTGAGCTCTGGGAAGGGGTTTTGGAACAGCCCAGCTAATTTTGTTAAGCAGTCAGTGTTTCATCCCACAAGAAATATTATGAACTCCTGGTATTTACTGCTCTCAGTGTCTGCCAGTCCTCACTGCAGTCATCAGTACAGAACAATTATGTTTGCAATGCCCTACTTGTCAGGGATAAAGTCAGATCTTTTCCTGGTTTATTGAATGATAGGTCTCTGATGACAAGTTTTTTTCCCCGTCTGTCTCCAGTTGGGAGTACGGAGAGAAATCTCTTCTCTTTATTCCCTGGTGGCACTTCAAGTCTAAACTGTCTTTAGAAAATGTGTTTTGGTTTAGTCATCTGCTTACAGAGACCCATTTGCTTGACTTTACTGGGTGGAAATTGAGAAATTGCAATCCAAGTAAACTTGTGACTTGCTTCTTGGAGGTTACTACCAAAAGGCCAGAAAGAACAAAAGGGACACCAGTTATTTGACAACTGCACCAACTTCCTCACTTCCACAGGCTCTACAAAGTGTTGGCTTTGATCTAAAAAGCTCTTAGATGTTGCCAACCAGGATTTCGGAGAGGTGTCCATTCATCCCCGTGAACTGAGGCAGCTCAGCAGAGTAGACTCTAATCACCTGCAGTGTTAGTCTAGCCTTCACTTCCCTAGGTGCTCTGTAACAGACCCAGTTTGTTGCCTGTAGGCTGTCAGCATAGCCAGACTTAAATCCATGCTGCTGACATGAAGGACAGTCTTGTCCTGCCATTACCTCTGCTGACCCATTCCTGTCCTCCTTCTACCTGAATTGTGCCTAGTAAACTGTAACTACTAAAACAACTCTCATCTGAAAACTGAGCCTAACAATTCATAGTGTGCACATACAGGAGGTGGGGCTGTCTTTTTGGGTGCTAACATTGCCTGGGGTTAGAATCATAGAATCATGTAAGTTGTAAGGGACCCCAGGAGGTCCTACAGTATCAACCTCTGAGAAGTGCCACTTGTAACCAGTGGACACTTTGACTTTGAGCTATTGGCAGCTACCCTTTGAGCCCAGAAAACACAGTCAGCTTTTCATTGGCCTTGTAATCTACCCATCTAGGCCATATTTTCCTAATTTGGCTACAAAGATACTGTGGTTTACCTTGTCACAAACTTGTCTAATATCGAGGTAAATGATAAGGTTAAATTAGTCACAGAACTGCACCTTTAAGCTGTGGCTTAACAAATACTTTAAGTTAATATAAACTAGCACTGGCACTGAAAAGTGTTGCTCCTCCTCCCACCACCACCTGGCCAGCATAAATCTGTGTGGTGAGAATCAAATCAGGGAAACTGCTCTCACTGGCAATGAATGAAAGACTAAATCTCTACTATACCATTTCCTGATTTGATTCCTTGTGAAGCTGCAGAAACACTTGTGCTAGAACAAAAGGTGGAAATGTGCAGAGCAGAGAAGGCAGGGACTAAGGACTTAATGAAGGTGAAAGTGCTTCTACATACGGCAGTATTAGTGCAAGCTGAATTAAAGTGTCTGTCCAGCTATAGACTTAAGTAATGTGTCAGGGTCACAATTTTTGGCGAGTTACTTGTTGTTTGCTCTGAATAATAGTGATAGCTTTTTTACACGTTTATTTCTGAACTGTGTGTTCAGGTTTACTAATAGGTGACATCAAATGAATCAAAGGCATAAGAAAACCAAATGAGCTCAGTGACACTGTTGCAGTCAGTTACGCTCATCTTGCACCAGTAGCAGTGACCAAAGAGCCAAAAACAATGCATGGGCTGAAAGCCTTTTTAGGTAATCTGCAAAGTGTTTGTTTTTTTTTTTACTTCGGATATCACCTTGCCAACTTTGCAGCAACTACCAGGTCTTTTCCACCTGATGCCAGCGTGAGTGTTGGGTACTTGGGATACCTTCTCAGTTGTTGGTCAGCAAAGCCTGCATGAGGTCAGTGCAGGTGAGCTCCCACCAAAGAATGCCTGGGGTACACCCTGCTTGGGATATTTAGTCTCCAGTTCTCCTCCAGCCCTTTGTATGGCAGTTAAAACAGACAAGGGCATGGCTTCACTCAGGCTATCTTGTCTTTCAAGGACAGTGAGACAGACAACACACAGCTTAATATATAGACCTTGACCTATGGACAGCTGAGAAGAAATGGGGGTGGGGAGACCTCCTCTTGACCTGGGGTAAAAGGATCCAGAAACCCAGAAGAACAGAGGACACACAGAAGAACACACTACTCAGCATGGTGTTAATGGCTTCTCTCATCCTCCCTGTCTGGAATGGAGCCCCTGAATAATGAGTTTTACATTTCCCTTCCCAGCCATCTCACACAGCTTGAGCTCTTAGTCAGTGAAGAGCTCTCTAAAGACAGACCATCAGAAGCTCTTAGCCTTCACCTCACTCTTAGGATTACACCCACCTCGACCTCCTCAGCAGTCCTGCAGGCAAAGCAATGGGGCACCGTGAGGGCCAGCTGCTATCTCAGGGCCAGGCAGTCAGGAGCTGTAGGCAACCCTGGCACCAGCCGTGCCCTCACCCATGGTTTCCATCCATCATCAGCTGACTGCAGCAGGCAGAGACAGGGACTGTTGATGCCAGCCCCAGGCAGGGCAAGCAGTAAACCAGGGCTGGGGTCCAGCCAGGAGATGGAGATGGGGCAGGAGGCAAGCGTCCCCTCCAAGAGGTCTGTCCCAGAGAGCAGATGCCTACCTACCTACCACAAGTGCTGATGCCTATCTGGGAGGCAGGGCTGGAGATAGGGTCAAGAAACAGGGATTCCATGGGTGGCTGGTCAAGGCCAGATAGGTCTGTGGGTAACATCAGTCCCCTTCCCAACACACAGGGAGAAAGAGCCTTAAAACAAACCTCACAGTTGGGGCAGGTAAAGGACATGCTGGAATTTGGAAATAGCTCAGAGTTGTAATGAAAGCAGCATCAGTGGAACTGCAGTTGTTCAAGAAGCAATTAAAAACATCCCTAATGAGAATATTATATGGAAACAACATCTAACGCACATGGTTTGACGAGGAGATCCATGGTGATTTTATTAATTGTTCTCTCTTATCTTCTAAAGGAAGTGGAGCTGCTGTTAGAAAGCAGCAAAAGCCAGGCTGCTTCCTAAGGAGAGGTGAGCTGGGAGCAGCAGGGGCTGCCCACAGGGGCAGCAGGGCAGGTCCCTGCAGCCTGGGCTCATCCCATCCCCCCAGCCAGGAGCAGAGCTGCTGGGGGGCACTGGGGCAGTCCCAGCCATTGGGCACCTTCCCAGGGATGGGGACAGGCCAGTCTCAGCAGAGTCCAGGGCAGGGCAGGGCTATGGGGAGCCAGAGACCAGCACTGCTGCAGCAGGGACTGATGGCTCGGGGCAGGGCAGGGGGAAACTGAAGTGGGGCCTGGGACTCTTGGCAGGGCAGGGGGAGGTGGCCAGGATGAGTCAGGCCTGTGGGTGCCCCCAGGGCCCCAAAACCAGCTTCCCTTCTGGCAAGGCAACCCCACACCTGACAGACTGGGCTCAGAAGGGCCCTGCAGCACAGTGATTTAACTGCAGTGGAGCACCCATGGGCTATTTCAGGTGGCAGAGCCAAAGCAGGGACAGCAAACTGGAAAGGGACATGGCATAAGAGACTTAGGATTGAGTGGGGAGGTTCAGACCACCACTGACAAACCCCAGAGGGGAGAAGGGGGGGGTGGGAGGGTCCAGGCTCCCTTTCATAAGCCCTAGAGGTTCCCTTGGCTAGGCAGGAAAGGCACTCTTTTAGGAAGCTGGAACAGGTAAAGGGTCAACGCTGTGGAGAAATGAGAGCCCATGGAAATATTAGCCCCTCAGGAAGGTTTGTAGGGGCAAGGCCATGCATGGCCACAAACCAGACACCATGGTGCTCAGCTCAGGGAGGTCTGAGGTAACTTGTTATGAAGGAACAAGAGTAAGGCTGGTCCCTAATGGTGGAAATCACAGAACAACAGGGGAGCCACAAGGGACCCCCAGGAGAGGGTACATCCCACAACTCCTGAGTAAGGAAACAGCACAGACCAAGGGACAGTGACCAGGTCCAACCAGAAGTCCCAATCATAATGCAATATCACACTGATGAGGCAGGTCTGAAGTCAAGCTACGAAGCCAATCTGTAGGTCAGTGTTAGGATCAAGTCCAGGCCAGACAGAGCCATAACAACAGGACAGGGCCAAAAGCAAGCTAGGAAGTCAGTCTCTACACTGAGACACAAATCAGCTGGACCCTACAGTTTAGCACTCACCCAGCACTGTTTAAACTAGTAGTGAAAGCCTTGGGCTGAGCTTAAATATAGCTCCTGGGCTCATGGGTGTGGGTGAAGGCTCCAGGTGAGGCTGGTCAGGGCCATTAAGACTAATTAGTGCCCTCAGGGCCCTGACAAATGTATGCATAGATGTGCAAGTGAAACAGAGAATCATTGGTCATCATGTTGTTACTAACTTCATCCTTTATATACTTTAGGTATTAAAGTAGTAAAATCCTGATTACCCTGTGGCAAAATTATTGTAAATCAGCTGCAAATCACTCTAATATTTATATTTTTTTGCCAGACAGCAGAATCCTCAATGGACATCATCTCTGATAGTCTGAACAACATAAATTGAGTTTTGCTCATTTGTACATTCATGTTTGGTTCTGTTCCATGACCTTATTATCCACAGCAATATCTCTACCTAAAGTTTGGAATCCAGAAATAAGGGTGAAATACACTCATAGGTTGAAAAAAAAACATAAAACCATGGGCTCATCTTAGTATAAATCAAGATGTCATTTCAAATAGATATGACATACGTGACATACACCATCATCTAGACATCAGAATTCCATGTAAATGGCGGTTTAATTGAAATCTCTATCCACATAACATGGACAAAACAGAAAGAAAGCAGAGCAAGAAAGTAAACACCTGTATTTTCCAAATGAGGGTTCCTTCAGGGTAGTACGAGAACTTCTTTAAGTCATTTATTTTTCAACCTATGTTGAAAAAAGCCTTCTGTATAGATGGGACAAAAATATGAATCACTGCCACTTAGAGAGAAAGAATGTGTTTGGATTCAGCAAACTTCAAGGTTAGAAATTTACTGTAGTTTATTGTAGTTCAGATGAAGAGCTCACTTTCACATCTTGAGTGAAAGTAATTATGTTTTACTTAACAGTGTGACTCAGCAATAAATGTGTCAGTACTAAAACTGGAATTCAATCAAAGAGCAGCAAACAGAAACAGGGGATCTTATGGCCTATGCCTCACCTACAAGACCTAAGATGGGACCTTGGTAAGGCTTCTTTAATCTTAGGTCCAGTCAAACACTCAAGATCTGTGTCAGGGAAGGACCTGTATGTGCACTGTCTTTTTTCTTCTGCTTTTCCAGAAAAGGAAAATTAAGTGTGTGGATGGGAAGAGAATCATGGCAAACCTTAGCCTGGTCTGAAGCCTGGTTGTGGAGGGGAATCTGATGTAGACTGGCATGCAGATTTAGTGCAGTGGTAGTGACTGGCTCATATTTCTTCATCTACTTACTGCTTTCCTTCAAAAACTCCAGAAATATCTTTAACTTTTGTATTATTCTTTAGAAAAAAAGGAAAAAAATTCACAGCAAAAATGATTGCTTTTTGCTAGCTGTATTCTTAACAAGCCTTTCCCTTCTCAGTGATGCTGTGTGACTTCTTAAATTGAGCACTGAAAGACAGTAGAAAATATCACCTGTGTTATCCAGAAACCAACTGCTGTACTACCTACAATGCAAACCACTTAGCAGAGTCTCCTGTCCAAATTCTCAAGTTGAGTTTTGAGGATATTCTCAAAGAATATTTTTATTCTCAAAGAAAAATAGTAAACCCTTTTTTCATTAAGCAGGAGTTAGGTCACATTCCAGTTTAAATGGAATAACTTCTACTGGAATGAATGGTGCAGGACTGGTGTAGACCAGAGAAGGAAATTACCTTGAATGCTGTTAGCAGGACACGCTAAAGGTGTGCACCACCCTTCCCACTTAAATAAAGCTGACTTTTATAGCAAAGTACTTTGGAAACATTCTCAATTTCTTCATTTTATTTCATTGCTATCTCATTCTTCTGACAAAAATAACCTGACATTTCAATGAAGGAACATCAGCAATAAAAAAAATTGAGGTTATTTAATAGCTTAATAATGTTGGTTCTGAACTTGCCATGGGATTTACATCCTAACGTCTTTCACAAAGATAGCTGTTTAGCATACAAGGACAGAAATAAGAAAACCCTCCTCTTTTATTTTGGTACTAAAGTGCTCTTTATGTACTCCCATGGCCTAAACATAACAGTGCTATCTCAGCATCTCCCAACATTTGAACAGATTTAACACTCACAATCTCTCACTTTTGTATTTTTTTCAGCCTGGAGAAGATTTATAATCTTTTCTGTCTGGGAGGTGTGTGACTAAGAATGGATAAAGATGCACAAGTGAACCTCTGTGAGTAGTGTACTGAGGAAAATGAAAACAAAAGGATAGCACAAGATGTCAAAAGGTTGGATTTTAAGTGACACACAAACGTCACGTGGGGAATTTTAGCCACAGGGAAGAAAATAAAGCCTGAGTTGTTATAAATGAGCTCTTGAAAATATTGATACCAGACCATGGAGTCAAAGTATAAGCCTGAAGTGCAATATACAAGCCACAGCAATCTGTACTTTGAGGAAGAGAATATATTGCATTTAGAACCTTCATTTCCATATGAGGTTATGGGATGGAATTGAATTTTTGAAAGGTAAACAAACAAAACAAATAAGAAAGTATATTGCTTGGACTTGAGTGAGGGAAAATATAATTCCAGATTGATGCCTATTCTTTGAACTTTTCTCAATTTGTTTCAATCTTTGACCAAAAAATTTCTCTCTGCACAGCTCCCGAGAATTTACTCTATGAAGGAAGAAGGAGGCATGAGGAGCTAAGCTCTCCCTAGAGACCTCCCTTTCACATCAGTGTCAAATAAGAGGGGAGAGGCTGAAGCACAGTGCAGCCCCAGCAGCATGCAGCCAGGAATGCGATAGCCAAAACTGCCAAGCGTTTCACTGGAATGGGCAAGAAAATCTGTAATAGAATCTAGAGGATAATTTCTCGCAAGGAGATTCTTTGTAAAACAGTCCTCCCCACTGTCAGTATGAGAGGTTGTCCTGCACCTTGATCATTCATAGACTCTCTAAAAGAGTCTTCATTCATATTTTTTATTATATAAACATCTAATTATCATGAGAAACTTGCTATGTTTTTGTTCCATGGAGTTTCAAGTTCCATAGACAAACTATGGAAAAACATTTAGATCAGGTTAGGGTCTTAGTATAAGTTATTCAGCCTTCTTTAATAGCTAGTAGAGGAATAGGCACCTCCAACAGGCATTTCATCTCACATTTGTATATGTTAAAATGAAAGGAGTAAAATAGCTTCAGGAGGTCCTTCTCTTTCTCTCCCTCAAGTCTCTCCCTGCTAAGGAAAAGATTAGGTGGCTAGTTTGATCTAAACATGTAACATCTGCCTAGGTGCACATCTTGTCTCCAGAAGCAGATAGCAAAAGAACATGTGAATCCATACACAAAGAGACTGATTCCTCCTCCTCTGCCTATAGTGTGATCCCTTCCTGTCAGCATCTGGCAGCCAGGGGTTTTGAGACTGCCTGAGCCACAGGCAATATCTGGATCATCCTTCCCAGTAAGCTTGGAAATCTATCCTGAATGTTCGTCTAACTCCTTCTTGAACCCATGTTCATACACAGTTCATAAATGATAACCTGTGACAATGAGTTCCACCAGTTAATTATACCTTGTGTTCTTCAAACACAAGACCTGAAAACAACAAGGAATGAAGCAAAACAAAGGTTTTCTTTCTTTCATATTCACCCAAGCTGTTCCTAGATTTAAGTTTGAATGGGAATATAATAGTTTTTTAGCTATTATGAGGAATTCCATTGCCTGTAGGGGCAACCTCTTCTGAATCAAGGTCTCTGTCCAAGATCCCAGTGAACAGCTGGGTAATGGTAAAGTTTTCAAAAAACATGCTCTTTGCTTCAGTTCAGATGAATCAAAGCCCATAGACTTCATGCATGAGAGAAGCTCTCCTTTATTTCTGATGTCAGTTATTCAAAAATTAAAAAAAAAAAAGAAAGAAAGAATGAAAGAAAGAAAGAAAGAAACAAAGAAACAAACAAAGAAACAAAGAAACAAAGAAACAAAGAGGAAAAAAACCACCCACCCCAAAAAGGCAGTTTTATCACTGCTGTCGCTGTGAATTTTTGCACTGCCACTGATACAAATTTGAGTGAGTGTGATACACACCACAGTGACAACTATGAAATCCTTAGGTGGACAGAGAGATTTGTTACTATATATTTCTAGCTTAGTGAACTTTTGGGATACTATTTAATCATATGTGAATCACTTTTATGGTTATTACAATTCTTTGAAATTACTAAATGCCATTCTGATTTCATGCTAGAATGTTCACATGATGCTATGTAAATATAGAATCTTTCATGTTTTTCCTATAAATATATATCCTTTGACTACTAGACCTTCAGGAACTCTTCTTGTGATTCTGAATCTTAAAAGTTGGACTGGCTGTAAACAGTTCATTTTCATAAACACTTTAACAACACAGAAGCACAGGTTCCACTAATATCAAAAAGACATGCTCCTAGCCCTCGTAAATGCTAGGGAAGATGATAACCAGCAGTTTTGCACAGCTCTACACAAGACTCTGTAATGTCTTTTTCAGTGTAACTTATAACCTCTTTGAACATAATTTTGAGAAAAAAAAAAAAGAACTAAACTAATTTTGGAAGATTAAAAAGCAAAATGTTTTATTAGATGGATGAAAAATGTATTGGTAGATAATTGGTTAGGCATAAATTATACAGTCTTAATGTACTTCCTTCCTAGTAAAAAAAAAAGCATGGTGTCTGCAAGCCTGATGCTACTTCTGGTCTACAAACAGAGTTTGCTCACTTCAGTCAGTTCTGTGTGTGCACAGGAACTTCTTCTAACAAGTTTGTCAATTTAAGATATACAGCGTCGTATTCATTAAAACACTGTGTCATTACTGTAACTTATCAAAGAACAAAACTATATAGTAACTGGTTTTGAGAAAGGAACTCCACTAGCGTCACATTAACAGATACATTCTTCATTCTCCCCTGTTGATAAAAAGCATATATATTCAGAACAGCTGCCACTTGTAATTAAGCTGAATAACTTCAAACCATTCAACTTGTAAGAAAATGCCTTTTAAAGTTTCTGCATCTTTAGTAAAACACTGCAAACTATTAAAATGTCACTGAGAAGTAGAAGCCTTTTTTCTTATATTCTTTTTTGTTCAAACTAAGTGTGATCACCTTATAATAAAGGAAGGTTTATAATATTTAAAAGTTCAATCATTTTATTTATTCGTATTTACAAGTGTTACTGTGAAGAAAAGCCGCACTGGTAATAGATATCTAAAAGCCTGTCTTGTACCAGGGAGAATCTGGCGTTAGCATTGTCTGTTATAACGGTGTACCCCAGGATCTTGAGTGCATGTGTGTGCATGCACACACACAGGCGCACACACAGAGGGGAATTTCAATCCCTCAAATATCAAAGCATGCAAAATGGCCATAGCTCGTGTATAACTAAGACCAGTCTGTCTGAAAAAAAAATCAATCATAGATAATCAGGATGATGTTCTTTCCTAAGATATACATGGTATGATTTTATTTCCCCCAGACACTAACTGAAAAGCAAGTGTATGCAAGTATACAGATATGCTGCCGGTGATCAGCATTTAGGCTTCAGCTTTGAATACTTGGGCAAATCTGAAGTCAGTTATGTGCTGGTTTTATAGCGCATCATACTCAGTTTGCATCAAAAAGGAAAATTTGGAGCTAAAGCTGGAAAAAGAGCAAAATGAAATTTCTGCATTGCTATATCCACCCTAGTCATATCTGCACATACCAAAGTCTGATTTCTGCAATGTGGAAGCTGGACCTTTGAGTGTTTAACAGTTTGCAACAATGAAAATAGTATGTTTCACAATATTTTGTTGTGGAATTATACACTTTTATTATTTAAGTGTCCCTTTACAAAAACCCAAAAAATTAGATCCTGCAGGAGTAAGCTACAAAATCTGCATTGCTGAAAAAAATGCCTGTGAAGAGTTTAATTATTTTGTTCTTTCCTAAATCTTCTTGCCAAGAATCTTTACTGGATTAAGTATTCAACACCAAGAGATTAAGGATGTATATCCCTGTAGCTACCACTGCACATATCTCCACATAATCACCAGGATTAGCTTTCTAAGGAAGTAGATCAAAGCTTTATTTCCATGTGGGTATCCGATAATAAAGGCTAAGGATAAACCAAACTCTCATCACTTTTGCATCTATCCCTCCACTACTAGATCAAGACTAAATAAGAATGTGAATAAAGTCAATGTAGAAAGCTGCAGTAGTCTACAACAGCTATAATAATAGGAATACAGCAGAGTAATAAAAAAGAACTAGAAGGATGGCGAGTTACATAAAATCTTTAAGGGTACATAAAGGAAGGCAATTAATAAACTGCAGAGCCTTTTGAAAGTAACTGAATAAATATTCACAAGCAAACACTACTTGTGTACAGATCTGTGGAGCACATGTCCATGAACTACAAAATCCTGTACTTCATTATGATTTGTACTTTGATAGCAAGATTTTATAAAAACTATCTGTACCTGATAGAGAACAAAGTGCTCATTCTGAGCAACAGCACCAGGGAGCTCCATTGTTAAATGCACAATAACCACAAAATAATTCAAGTTGGCACATTGCAAAAAGGCCAGTGCATATCTGATTATTTTCCTAGACAGCTCTGGACAGTCATAGACCAATAAAAAGACCTATATTCATACATAAGACCATTCATTTCTGCAGTGATATATGAAAACGGGTACTTTGTCCAAGGGCCAAAAATAAGGCATTCAGGGAAGACTGCTAAATTTTCCTCCTTCTTCTGCCTGGCTTATCTGAAAGTAAGCCCTCAGTGAAGGTAGAAGAAAGGTAGAACTACTACAAGAATGTGCATGGTACTTTCTTGTTTCTAAAAGTCTTAGCATAAATAAGGTAGCTGTAGTTTTTACTGCTAGTTATCTAAGGAAGTCTGTGCACACTTTGCCTTGCTTGGGGCCAGTCCTGCACTTGAAGCCCTACAGGTGTTAGCTATGATTCTGCCATCTTTAGTTATCCTGTGGTAAAAACGTTCCTTTTTGTCAGCAAAACCACTGAAAGTCAAGGCTTCTTGTGACTTTGACAAATCACTCAGTCACTCTGATCCTCATTTTACCCACAAATACCTACCCCAGAGAAGTGTTGTGATGCTCAATTAACGGTTACAAAGCATTCTGAGGTCCCTGAAGGATGATGCTGTAGAAAAATACTCTAGCATTTTCTTCTACCAGAAAGGATCCATTTGAAATTCAGCATTTTGGTAAAATACATAAACTATAACACATTCATGTTCTGCAATTCCTGATGAAAATAATTTGTAAGCTACAAATTGAGGACTAGTTTTGTTATTCTATCACTTAAGCTTCTTTGCTTGTATTATCCTTTATCCTGCAAGTCTGTGAACAGTACCAAAATACACAAATCTTTTTACAGACTGCAACTTCAACATTCTTGGCTTGTGAACAAATACATGCACACACAATGCACGTGTGCGCACACACACACACACTTCCTCCTGTGTGTATTTAAAGATTTTTTCATAAGCTATGTAATAAAAATATCAACAATTTTAATTTCATAGGAAGTAATTTCTCCTTATAAAATTGTGTAAAGAACTCTATAAAATCTGTATCAATGTATATTTAAAATTATGTCCTGCTTTAAAGAACAGGCTCCATTCCTGAATCATTTTTTCCTACATTTGCTAGCATGTTAATCTAAATTTAATTAAAAGATAGTACCACTGAATGAGCAGAATCAACATATTGTTTCACTAGTGCTTTATTAACACTTTGAATTTTAATATACGTGTTTCATTGATAGACTGGGTATAAAATTGCAATTTGTTTAATACTCTCATTCCTCCAGCAAACCAAACGATTATATTTTGTCTTTGATTCTAAAGACAGTCAATTTTAACATGCTTTTTATCCTCAATTCTATCTTAGACACAGCTCATTTATTTAATAGACTTGTTCTTATAATTATTACTGTGTTAAATGTGGTTTTTTTCCCTTCTTGTTCCTCTGCCTCAATCCAGAAGCTGGTGTATAGCTCTTGTACACAGAACTATACAGTAAAAGTAAACCTTTCAATTTTTCTGGCTTGCAGCTGGCCCTCCCTGCCACGGAAGAGACAAGTTAGACGTTCCCAACACAGCACTGTAGTTTCTCTCCAGCCTTACAGTGCCACATGTGGGGTGCAGAGGGCCTCAGGACAGGCGTGTGGGGGTGCACAGTGGCCAGGAGCATCGCCCTGTCCTTAGTTATGTGCTGTGCCCTCCTCACGTGGTGTGGGCAGGGAAGCATGGGACATCACAGGGCTCCGCTCAGGTGCCCATCCATGAGTAGCACTAGCAATGCTTTAAACTTCTGTGTAGGGTTTATTTCCTGGAGCTTTTGGTTGACTTCAGCACCTGAGGTGTCCTTGGAAGATGATCAGATGAAGGAGCAAGGCCAAGGAGGATTTCCAGTCATTCAGCAGTGTACATGTGCCAGACATCACACATCCAGCATTCCTCCGTTCTGTCCCTGTAGGTTTATCATCAGGATGATTTTCTAACACATCACCATTTGCACAATTGCACCTAGAAAGAAAAAGATAATTTCTATTTTGAAAAGCGTTGCTAGAATGTAATATTAAAGAAAGCAATAAGAAGTTGTCATGTGTCAGATGTTCCTTCTGAACCTGGGGACATGCATGCAGTGGCATACAAAACTCAGAAAGAGAATTCAAAGTTACAGTCAGGGCTTCCTTTTAAGCTACTGTTAGTTACCTGGATGCTATTTTTGAACATCTCTTTAACTGCCACCTATGATGCCTGGTCATCTTAACTGGATGCTATATGTTAGTTTGGTGTTGGAGGTAGTAAGGTAAAAATCTCAGATTTCTCCAAACTGCATCTTTTCAAGGCTACAAAGATAAGCTATATAGGAGGCCCAGTTAAAATATTTCAAACTGAATATATCCAGTATATTTAATCTGATTCTGTTCTGAAGAAAAATTGCCCTTCAGAAACATTATTATATAAGAAACTATTAAGTGCCTTATGCAGTGTTTATTTTTTTGCTTATTTTTGTGAAGGATTAAGCCTTTGTGACTAGAATTGCTGACACTAGTTTGCATAGGTAGATTTTCTTTTTAAATAAAAGGAACATATTTTGTTTTCAAGTAAGTAAAATGCTGGTACTTTATATGTTTGTGTTTACGCTTGAAAGATTGAAATACTTCCAAAATAGCTACTGATACAAAAGTCAAATGTAATTTTTACTTTGTTTCAATTATAGAAACAATGCATTTATTTCTTACCAGGTAAAAGGTCCATCAAACACCAGGTAGAGTTTGCTACCTAATCAAAATGGTATAGCCAAGTAACAACAGTAAAATGGCTGTGAGGATGGCAAATTTGTTTTTCATCTTTGGTGCATTGTTCCAAGGCATGTTATGCATTGTTTTGTTTTCCCAGCTTCTGCTTTTATTTGTTTGTACGCAGAAACTCACAGCCTAACATCCTAAAATTCTAACTATGCTTTTCCTAAATTAATAACAAAAACCATTACCTTAATAAAATGAAAGCCACTCAATTTATTTTTATGCCCTGGCAATCTTAATAGTATGAGGTATTTTTAGGTTCATGACATTTTTCTGAACAGCGTGACTGAATGTGAATAGAAAAGGTGCAGAAACAAATAACAGGTAGAAGAACAATGCTCAGAAAACTACTACTGAGATCTTAAGCCTGACCCGCTGCCACTGACTGTGGCACAAATGTTCTTACAGTTACTCACCAAAAGTTAACAAACATTTAAGAATTAACTTTCTGGGGGCTGATCATAGAAGTTCCTTGGAGTAATAGTGGTATATGATTAGATACGACATGTGAGTGGATTTCTTATCCTCATGAGAACACAGGAATTCATACTAAAATAACAGTCCAGACTTTTGTGATCTACTGTCATCATCTAGTGAGGCATCATCTGTCATCATCTAGTGAGATCTACATCATCTAGTGAGGCAAACACAAAGGATGAGCCAGTGACATCTGCAGTTAGTCAGAAGCCTTTCTTGCTGAATATTATTATCCAGTGATGACTCTAGCACTAGCAGAACCAAGATTAGACTGTTCTAATTTATTGTATCTAAAATCAGAAACCACCATTACTGCAAAACCAGATGAAAATGAAACTAATTGACTGACTCAGGCTTAAAACACCCCAAAGAGAGTGTATCCTCACAGTTCTTCCTCAGTATTGTTCCTAGTCATCACAGAGTCCAGTCCAGATAAAGGTAATCACAGATCTCATTAACTCCATCGCTAAATTAATCTTCACTTGTCCTCAAGAATATAATATACCTTGCTCATTTCATTTTTTGTAGCCTTGAGACCTTCTTGAAAATAGGTCCTAGTGTAGTCATACTTACCAGGAAGATTAGTTTGCACAGTGCAAACATAATGATGTGAACTTTAACATCTCCTGTGATACAAAAGAAACAGAAAACAGATGTATAAAACACCAAGAAGATTTTCATCTTCTTGGAAGAAGAAATGCAGAAAGCACTGCAGTGATTCTACATGGGATTTGTAGAAATTCTCATTTGGAATCAAATATGATGGGATAAATTGCTGAATTAGTTCCTCTGAGTCTCTCCCCATTCTGTTGCCAGCTACTGCCACTTGTCATTGCTATACTACTTCACGTATTACCAACTGACTTTTGATGCTAATTAGCATAAGAAAAGAGGAGGACATGTTAGCACCATGTGATTGTCTAGGTCTAGGTCCAGCAGCAAGATGCACTACATACCACCACCCACAAAGAACTACAGTCTGAAAACAGATCTGCCATCTGAAATTGATCTTTCCTTTTATCATTAGTGCTCAATTTCATGTGAGGTGTACAGATAATCCATTTTTAACATGTAGCACAACAGAAGTTCCCATATTGCTTTCATATAGCCTGTTCATGCCAATAAAATGTCAGCGTAGGCAGTTTGGGTCTGATGTTCAAGGACTTTTGGGTATTTGCAATCGATACTGATTCTAGCTGCAGTCCTAGGTGTCCACTGCTCTTCCTGCAGCTCCATCAGTGCTAGCAACAATGGGAGTTCTAGTGTAGACAAGATATTTGTCTTTTTATCACCAGTGTTTACTATACAGCAATAAATCTATATGGTGAAGTTGAGCAGCTGCCAAGAGGTTTTGCATGCTCGAGCTGAAGTCACTGCTAGCAAGACTGGAGCTGTGCTCATGTTAGTGTAACAGTGGGAAATTCTACTAAAAGGCTCATTGTAGACACACTTCTCCGTACTGTACCTCTGCTCAATAGATCATTCATGAGCACCCAGCCCCCCCTCCAGAGAGCAAGGAGAGTCAGGTCACGAGCAGGAAGGGATGGAGACAAGGCTGAGTTTCTTACTTAGAGCTCAGGCTCGGAGCTGGTTTATTGTTGTCATGGCTACGGGCTCCACATGCCTCCAGTCCCTGCTTTATGAAAAGAATGATGCAGTGTCTAGCCTTACAGCTGTATATATAAACCAAATTAGTCTACCATGCCTCTACCTGTTTTGTGGCTCACAATGAAAGAAGTAATATATCATGCAATCAGTCTTGTAGCAGTTATATTCTGTAAACACTAAGTCATTACACCCAGACTTTTTTATTTGCTCTTTAGAGTCCGTTCTCAGTGTAATAAACTGCAGATTTCAATAAGAAAGCTAATTCAGAAGAGTCCTCTGTGACTTCTCAGAATTTCTGTAACATATAAATTAAAAAGTGCGTTTCAAATCCCTTTTCACACTCCATTTTTGCATAATCCCACTCACTAAACAAGAAGCAGAAAGACATGATGAATGTCTTTTCCAGAGCTGCAGTGCCAGAATCAAACTATTCCTAATATAAGTAAAGAAGAGTTATATAGTCCTGCAGGGAACCATTAACTTTTCCTGAACAGAGTAAGAGCCTCATATGGTCCCATCTCTACTATGAGATTAAATAAACCTTTAATGGCATTGGGGTAAAGCAGTGAGGGAAGGCACATTTTGTGATACTGCTGTCAGTGTCATTTAGAAGAGGGGGAAGGAAAGAAAGCTTTACAAGTGTGGTCTCGATTAAAAGATAAAGGTATAAGAGGGGAAAAATGGGTATCAATAAAAAAAGTATAAATCTCAGCATACGACAGTGTAGCCTGCATACCAAGGGTTTGGAAGAGAAGGTGGTAACAGGAAAAATAACTAGCATGAGGGGTAGGGAAGGTGTAAATTGGCTTTAATTTCCACCTCCTTACACATTCTTCTTTTTTTCCCAGCTTGTAAATTCCACCAGTTTTGATTCTCTATAGGCTCATTTAGACTATGTGTGTCGGTAAGTGGAGGTGTGTGGTCGCATAGTTCACCATCATTTTACACTCTATCTCCATGTTTAGCAAAACAGGCCTTATCCTCCAAAATCCATTAAAGCACTTTGGCAGTGTGGGCTGTAAATGACGTTTATAGCCACGAAGTGTAAAGGGATCTCAGTGCAGATAAAGAACAGAAGAAGGTGTTATGTTTTTACAGATCTGAAGTATTTCTTAAAAAATAAATAAAGACAGCTTTATTTTCTATCAGGGAAGGAACAATGTAACAAAGGATAAACTGAACATAGTCCCTACACAAAGTCTCCCATGCTGATATTTTCTATTTCTTGCTGCTGTGTAGATAACTGAAAAGAAAGAAGTGTGTTCAAAATAATATAACTATGTGTTGTAGAATAGTACTCAGTCTCATCAAGGCTGCTACATACTCTGCAGTGTCTCACTTGAAGGGTTTTAATGATTTGGCCATTTCAGAAAACATCAAGATTGAAAAAGTAAAATAAAACCCAAAGAATGTTTCTGCTGTGATTATGTAACTTTTTCAATTTCAAAAAAGAAAAGTTTTTTGCATTCTGCATTTCTACTACCTGGCTATAAAGTGACATGAGAGAAAAAATTGATTTGGGTTTTTGTTCACTTTTTGCGAAGTTTTGGTTATAAAAATAAAATAGTCACTCAAGGAAGCACATTTAACTAAGATCTTTTATGGCTATGTGCAGCTGCAGCATATTTGCTTCTTTAAAAAAGACGCCTACAGCACTGAAAGAAATTAAAAACCCAATGGGAAAATATCTGTTATTACCATGAGTTACATATATATGTGTGTTTGAATAGGTATGAATATTCTGTATATGGAATATAGATACTGACACCTTTTGCAGCAATAAAACAAAATAAAATTAATTTTATTTCTGTATTTATTGAGTGCACAATTTCACATTTTGCTTGGAGGGACACATTCAGTTCATAGGTTCTTAACCAGTATTTTGTGTGTCATATAGGCGGGAACTATGTAGTACTTTCTGTGCAGCCATTAGAAGACAAAAATACTGTGTATATTTTAATCAGTGCCTTTATTTTTTATTTAAATGACATGAAGCTCTACCAAGACACTTTTAATTATTTCAAACTGTCCAATCTTATTTACATAAAATGTATGGTATTGGGAAAAGCATTTAATAAATATGGGCAAACACTGTCCACTGCACAAAATCCTATCTGTAAGGGGTATGATTCTTGATATTTTGGCCTTGGAGCAGGAAGTGGTTTAGACTCCTAAACAGGTAGTGAGCTTCCTGTTAAATTGGCTCTTCTTTTGTCTATGTTTGATTATTTTTTAGAGATGTGGTATTGGGTTTTTATGCTACAGATGAAATTATAATAACAAATTTAGTAACACACATTTTCCAGCTAAATTTAATATAAATAGGAGACTATAAAACTAAGTAACCAATGAGGGAAACAGATTGTGTAAGTATTACATTTTAGGGTTACACAATACAAATATTTTATAAAATGCATATGTTGTATGGGACAACATAATGTGAAAGCAGGATGGCATTAAGTTGCTGATAGATTTAGTCTGTGTCCTAAATAATAAGTGAAAGAAGTTCTTTGAAACTCTTCATAGTACCTATATTTTCAGAGCTTTCACATGCAGTCTATTATATTTTTTTCTTCCTTTTACCAAAATAATTGAGGTACAACATGAAAACAGAAGAGAGAGGCATTTCTAGGAGAAACTATACATGTAACTGCTAATGGCTTTCCAAGTCTGTAAGTTTTAAGACCAATTAAGGCTTTTAGATCATGTATTCCAACCTCCAGTATTCACAACCCATTTCACCCAGATAGCTTATACTAAGGCCAACAAATTGAGTTAAACAAAAACATTTCAATTTTTGAGAGCTGAAACAACTGTCCTCTCCCAGCAGCAACCAGGAAAGACGCAGGTTCTACCAGAGCCTGAGGCTCTGAGCAGCAAGAAGCTCATTAAGTAAGAGATGTTCCAATGATCTGAGCAAGATGAATCATATCTCATGCCACAAAGGAAAAGAAAATCACAAGTAAATAAATGACCTCTCTTCTCAATACTAAACACAAAACAGTGAAACAACAACAGAAACCCATAGGCCAATCTGGTCTGCAAAAAAGAGAACG
>VZTV01119631.1:0-10655 GCA_013400875.1 Anhinga rufa | reverse complement strand
TTAATTTTCTCATCCCACTGCACCTGTGTCAAATTCTGACACCTTTATGGATGACAGATTTTCATGTCTTACACTCTACAACTGGAGACATTAGCTTAAAAGCCATGTATCTGTTTATAAAATACATCTGTTCTGCTTTTCCAAGAATTCCTTACAGCTAAAATATTCTGTAGTATGCCTAGCTGACTCTTGAAATTATGCTTTTAAATTTAAAGACACAAGTGCTACAAATTCAGCTGAAATAAAAAAGACAAGTCAGTTAGCAAAGCCCAAATTTCATGCAAAAATCCCTAATGAGTCGGTGAAAGGAAAAAAAACCAGCTTGCTAGTAGATTTTTAGTTAGTTGCTTTGGGTTTTCCCCTTCCTTTTTTACCTGAAAAACACAGATTGCAATACATATACAGCAATACTTTTTTTTTACATCCAGGTATCATACCTGTGTGAAGTATTTTCCATCTTGTTTCAGGACTTTCATTGAGAGGTCAAGAATCAACCTCAGAAATTCCCATGTGGAATCTGCATATAGAGTATGATTTAGGAACAGAACAGGACATTACTGGCTTGTTCACTATTACATATTCAAGACTTGCAACATATCTACTGTTTAAAAAGTAGCTACGCAAGCAACAAACCAACAAGAAAAAAATAGTAAAAAAACGTACACAACCCATACACAATGCCAACGATGGCAGAAGTATCTCTGTTTTTTTCACAGTAATTTTCCAGATGCTTCCAAGAAATTATAGAGTGGAAAACAATTTTACTAGAGTGTGAACTCCCCAAATACTTTATCACGAGTTCATTACACAAGTTCATATTATTCTGGAATAAGAATAACAGTTTAAAGAAGTCCTAGGCACTTGCTAATATTTTCTAACATTCAAGAAAAATTCAAATAGAACAGAAATGTTACTACCATTCTTTGCCTCTCAGGTTTGCTATTAAATAGGCAAGAATCAAAGTTTTTGTTGCAAACTGCCAACTATTATGCAGTAAAGGAGTAGAAACATACAAAATCCTCAGAAGTTTAGGAAAATAAATTAGAAGATGAACCTTCTTCTGGAGATGTGGAGATGGGAACAGCTGTCAGATCATTAATTACATAATCAAACATCCTTCCTTCTTTGGCGTACCTCTTCAGTACAGGAATGCAGTCTTCAATTAGAACCTATAAGAATTAAATACTTGTAGCTAGTCCTCAAAATACCCTAAAAGTGACCAGGTAAAAGGAACAAATGCAGATTCACAGGAATTAAGAGGAAGGGAAAAGTACAAAATTAAACATGCATTTAATTTTAGGCTCCATTTTCTACTTCTTATGCCATATAAAAAGGAGGAACGGTTGTAGGAATTACAGTGACAACATAGGCACGACAGGACTGAATTTCCTAGCTCTGTCACCGACTACTGGGTGACCGCTGCTCTGCCTACCAAATGGTAACAACCATTAGCAGTCCCTCAACATACAAGTAAAATAAGGTACTTGTATGAAGGGCCACTGACTCTTTCAAAGTAGCATGTGACTTCTCAGTTAATTTTTCACAAGCTTTTTTTACCTCACACCTGTATACTAGTATCTGTGGGAGCCTTAAGGAGCAGTAATGAAAAGGTTTCCAGTGACGATGTCAAATTATACCTGGGCTAGTTCGTAAACTCTGTCAGATGCAGCACATAAAGACCTTAACTGTTTTTTTTTGTTGTTGTTTGTTTTTTGGTGGGGTTTTTTTTTGTTTTGTTTTTAAATTATTTTCATATACTAGCAGTGTAATGGTAAGAGATTTTGGCTGCAAATTAAAACTAATTTTAAAATGTATATTACAAATTCAGACGTTCTCAACAGTACAGGACTACTAACCTAAATACGCATTTCTTCTATCTTTTCATCAGTTTAAGGAATGATGTTTAACACTGCATCTTTACTGCTATTTCCTCTTTATTTGTAAGTGGTGGCAAGAAACATTCTCCTGTTTCACATTCCTTAAAAGCTATATGTAATTATTTTTAAAAGAGTTTGAAGATGGAGAGTTAAAATATTTTGACACCAATGTATACTTCCAACACGGACCCAAACTGTCAGTTATTAAAATTCAGAAGTGACATATAAAAAATGGAAAAAATCCTTGCCAAAATTAAGAACAATCAGAATACTTTTCCCCAAAACTTTGCCATAGCAGTCTTCCAAGCTAGGTATAACTGTATTTGAAATACTACTTATAATGAAAGAAAAACACAAAATTACCTGATAGCACTCTCCTTTCAGATTGTCTAAGACATCTCCGCATGTTTTACGCATGTATTTTTTACACCCATCGATCACCATTTGGTCAATGTTTGAAGCTGGTTAAGGCATTCTACATTCCATAAATAATACAGATAACAGTTTCTATTTCTTCACAAAGAAATTCTCAAAAAGATGACATTCACAAAGGAGTAGCAAGATGTGTATCTTGGGATACATATTGCAACAGCCAACCTTATATATTCACCTCCATATTCAGTTAGATGTTTAGGAAGTGCTTATTTTTGTTATTAATCAGTATTTCTGGTACCTTAAGTTACCATTACTGTGAAAGCTTGAAATGTGAACAATAGGATGCTGAGTTTAAAAACCCCATAAAGCTAAACTAGGTTAAGACTTTAAACTACATTTTAAAAACAATTATTTTTAGTTTCTAGCAACGGGATCCCAAAACCTAGGATGGTCAACATTTCATATGGCTAACAGTAGTTTACATTATAAACTATCTGATCTACAGAATGTTGAAAACTTGACTTGTATCAGTATTTTTAAGACAGGGGAAGAGTTGGTCATTCTGCCACCAACACAATTCAACAAGTCCTGACATTCCTATTAATTAAACTTTTGTGCTTCTAGGGATTTTTTTTTTATAGCTTTCTTTAGAAAAGCCTAAGAACCACCCAAGAAGGCAGAACTCAGCCCAAACCGCAGACTTGACAGACCTGTCTTCTGTTATCAGAGAAGATATCAGTCTGATGACAGAAGCGTTCATTCCCAGTTCTATTTAAATTGCTACTGAAGAGTTATAGTATGAATTGCTAAGACATCAGCAGAAAACACAGGCTGAAAAATGCTGAAATGAATGATCAGTCATTTGGCAAAGGATATCTCTACCATAGTAACCATCTTTGGTTTCAGTTTGACTATCTCATATAGTATACCTCCATCACCACCTCCTAGGATTAGCACTTCTTTCCCAGTGTAGTCTTCCTTTCCGCTGCCCATTATGGCTTGAGTATATGCCAGGTCACTCTCTGCCAGATCTGAATGGAAGGAAGAGAAAGAGTTGGGACAGAAACATTACATCTTTAATTCTTCTCATTAATTGGCTTTAACTCAGTATTAATCCAAAGGTGATATAACATAGACCAAAGCAAGAGCATCTACAGAAACAACCTAGCTCTCAGAGATAGTCCAGGTTAACAGGAGGCTGGTGATTTACCAGAGCTAATGAGATCCCCCTCAGAATCCCACACAGGATTTCTCTAGTTTGCAATGCAAACCCAGCAATGGCTACTTCAGCATTAAGGAGTACTGTGTGCCAAGAGAAGCAAAGCTGTAAAGCAAAACTATCAGTACTTAGGACTTAGTACTTAGGACTTGATGTCCACACTTGATACTTCAGTCGGTTTTTACCTCAGACTAGTGCTGCAAGAAACAGAATCAAGAGATTTTCAAAGCACACTCCAGACCCCAACTGAAAAGACCAACCTAGATGTGCGCCAGTGGATCCCCGCATGGAAGCATAACTGTTAACGCCTAACTGCTGAAGGGCCCTGAAGCATGCCTTCTGCTGATCTGTTCACCATTAGCTTCAAAGCTGGCAGTAACATTCCTAAGCTGTAATAACAGATCTGAGCTACAAGGGCAAAGCTTTGTGCAGCAGCACATCATGGCATCTCCTATCATTCTGCCTGGCAATCAGCACTTTGCCTGCAAGTGCAGAGTAACCGAGTGACTCAAAGCAGTACTTTAAAATCCCATGGAAGGTAATTAAGTAATGGCATACTTCCCTTTCTGTGAGGCTCATTGTGACAACATTCAAACAAAGCCTCATCTCCATATAAAACTCTGATGAAAATTTCTGGCTAGAAGTATGGAAAACCTATTTTGGTGATTTCAAATACAGTTCTAACTGAATTAGAAAATACCTTGCTAATGAATTCAATAACAACGTTTAGCTGCCATTTGCACAGAAGTCCCCCTGACAGTTGCAGAAAGCTAACTGAATGGTTAGAGGCATTTCTGGTGATTTCAAAAAGCTAGCCAAATTTATTAATTATTCTGCCGTTAGACTGAAATTAGGTATTCCATCCCTAGACAACAACATCCTTTGTTTACTTCAGTCAGTACTTTTCAATGTAAGTACTGAGAGATTTTACAAAGCATACTCCTTGATGCCTAGATTTTCTAGCAAACAGCACTCTTACCCAGCTTACAAGAACAGTAGCCCATCTTCTCCTAAGTTCACTTTCAAAAACACAAAGATCACCAGGCACAGAGTGCCACATATAAAGACCGTCCCATAAAGGTTGGGTCACTCTTCTGATTTACTTACAAGTTCAACTAAGCATTTTGAAGACAGCAGAGTCAAAAGGTGTTCACCAACAAAGCAGCTAAATGGTTTAAGATACAGCTGTCCTGTATCTCACCAAGCAGGTAATTCCCTTAGAGAATAATCAAGGGAGCAGCAGGATTATCCCTACACACACACATCCACCAGTTCCTACTTCTTCCTATTCCTTTGCATTTTGAAGACCGACAAAGTAGCTTGTGTTACTGTCACAGAAGCCCTCAAGAGGCTGGACTTGCAAGAAACAGGTAAAAGCTCATATGAAAGAAAGGAATAGAGTATGCTCTGCTAAAGAACTCTGACTTCTATTTTCCTGTGCCACCTTTCACAACAAAGACAACAAGTTTAGAAAAGAAATATTTTTTTGTACTCTAGATTTTACATTGGTCAGCCTTTCTGATTGAAATACTTTATATACAGGACAGATATATGTGTACATGCATATATGTACCTTCCAGCATCAGAACCATGACCCGCAGTAATCTATTAAAACTGTGCCATAGCAAGATAGAAAACACTTTCTACATTTTCATGCAAAAGATCCTCAAACAAAATGACACTTACTAACATCCCCACTGAGGATAAGAATATTCCCAAACTGTTTTGAATGCAAAATTTTAATATTCTGAAAAGGTGAATCTTCATCATAAACAACTTCATCTATGTCATACTCCACCAGGCGCCCATCAGCTGTGGGCCAGTATCTATCAATGACACCTCCTCTCAAAATGGCTGGCAATCTAGAAAGAAATAATAAGAAAAAAAAGATTACAAAACATTTGAGAATGTTTATTCTTTTTTTTAAAATTCCCTCTAAATATCCTGTGGATTCACCATCACCATAATAAATAAATGATATTTACAAGAGGCATCTAAGAAAACTTGCAAGATTTAACACGCAACAGATGAGAAACCTATCAGGCATATAAAATCATATCACAGAATCATAGAATGGTTTGGGTTGGAAGGGACCTTCAGAGGTCATCTAGTCCAACCCCCCTGCAGTGAACAGGGACATCTTCAACTAGACCAGGTTGCTTAGAGCCCCGTCCAACCTGACATTCAATGTTCCTAGGGATGGGGCATCTACCACTTCTCTGGGCAACCTGTTCCAATGTCTTACCACCCTCATTGTAAAAAATGTCTTCCTTATATCCAGTCTAAACCTACCCTCCTTTAGTTTAAAACCACTACCCCTTGTGCTGTCATATCAGGTCTTGCTAAAGAGATCGTCCCCGTCTTTCCTATAGTCCCCCTTTAAGTACTGGAAGGACACAATAAGGTCTCCCCGCAGCCTTCTCTCCTCCAGGCTGAACAACCCCAACTCTCTCAGCCTGTCCTCACAGGAGAGGTGCTCCAGCCCCCTGATCATCTTTGTGGCCCTCCTCTGGACCCGCTCCAACAGGTCTGTGTCCTTTCTGTGTTGGGGGCTCCAGAGCTGGACGCAGCACTCCAGGTGGGGTCTCACCAGAGCAGAGCAGAGGGGCAGAATCACCTCCCTCGCCCTGCTGGCCACGCTGCTTTTGATGCAGCCCAGGATACGGTTGGCTTTCTGGGCTGTGAGCACACATTGTTGGCTCATGTCCAGCTTTTCGCATATGTTAAATATACATAACTTGCTACAGCACAGATGAAATATAAATGTACAACTTCTACAATGTGCACTTGCATCTACCTCTACCCTAAGAGAAGGGATGTACATAACATACTAGTCTCTGCAGAAGAATCGACTCATGGCTAGAAATGGATACAATACAAAAGCAGAATGCAGACAAAAAAAAAACATGACAAAACCTCTTCCCACCTTCAGCTCAGCTAGGAATGCCATTTCTTTGGGATTAGAGGATCTCACCCTTCTAAAGTTGTACTGAGAGATATTTTAAATACAGACACAAACACAAAAAGTGAACTATTACAGGGTTTCAAACTGAGCCAGGTCACCCTGCAGTGTGTAAGCACAATCCTTGGTATCAGCTGACAGTTTGCATTACTTTTTAAAAGCAGTTCAAGCATCTGCATAGGTTGTTTTGGTTGTTGTTGTTAGGTTGGGTTTGTTTTAAATACCATCTATAAAGTATCTTGGTTCAAATCAGTATTTTACCTGTAAAGACAAATTATATTTGAAATGGCAGTGAATGATCAAAATGATTGCATTGCATTTTAAGCAAAATGTGCAGGCACAGAGTTCATCAAACTTCCCACACACACTTCACAGACTTAAGGGGTTTTCTCCCAGAGGAGGGTGTAGCAGAACACCAGACACAGACAAACTTTTTCTAAATGTACTAGTGGTTCTCAAGAAACATTTCAGAAATACTTTCTGCCTTCAGTAAGCCGCAAGATGGCAGCACATGGTGAGAGCAAGAGCATCTATTCACTATGTCAAGACAACAAAAAGGCAGAAACAACTCTTCCAGCAGCATTCATTCTAGCAGAGCTGCATATCTGAAGCTAACACCAGAAGGATGTAAAGCAAATTTTAAAAAAAAAGTTGACAGGTGTGTGACAAGATCCATGCCAGATCCACTGTTCTAGGAGGTTCATCTTCCTATACTAAGGTAACCAAATTAAGCGAGATCACTTCAGGCAGACTTTTTCCTGACCCATTTTTAACAAGTTCCCATCATAGGGATTCCACAGACTCCCAGTATCATATTTCAGTATTTAAATATCCTCAAAGAGAGAGCTCCTCCCCCATATACACATACACAAGATTATCTACAGTTGCACACTGTGTGCCAGGTGAGGCTTTACCAGGACTAAGTAAAGCAAGATAACTACCTCTGTTTTACCTGCAAGCGTTAAACACAAAAACCAATATTCAAGGTATAACATCACTTTTCAAATCACTACCACTTCACTTGTGGTCTTGTATAGCCTTCAGATTACTTTCTGCTATAGTACTGCTTAGCTGTTTTCTCATTTTTGTAGTTTGCTCCTTGGCTTTACTGAATGTTGTCAATTTTACGCTGCTTTTTACTTTTCTTAAACTTCTTAAATTTCCACTTCTATGTTCTTTAAAGCAACCGCTGTACCTTCCAGCGAGTATGTGCCTGCAGTAAGTGCTCCCTGGCTTTGAAGTGCCAGTCAATGCCAGATAGCCACCAGAAAGGCACCAACACGAACTGTGTCCTTCCAGACCCCTGGGAAACTCCAGTGTGCATGCTGTTTCGGCAGCAGGCAACAAGCCACAATTAGCATCGCTACAATTTAAAATATCACCTTGTATTTACGTAAACCAAAATGACAGAAGGCTGGCAAAGCCTCCCTCCTTCAGTTGTATATAAAAAAAAAGTTTGCTACAAAATAATCTCAACCTTCTTGGCAGAGCCCTAAGCGCACAGGTTCCCCCAGGATTTTTGCCGCATGTGCCCAAGGCCACAGAGCTGTGAGAGAAAGATCTGCAGGAAACCTTGTTGGGGCAGGGCCTCCTCTATGGGCTTGAGCTTCACTTTAGCTCCAGCCCTCATCCCTGCCCAACCTATGCTGCAGCTCTGCCCATGCCTGCTCAAGTCTTTTGCTGAGCATTGACACCCAGATTGCTCTCGGAGCTGCCTCAGGATACTGCCCAGTCTGGCAGTCACAGAGCTGGGGATTACCCTGGTCACCATCACCAGCCCTGCTTGCCTTGTCCACAAGCTCTGGAATGTGGCCTGGAGGGTACAGCTCATGGACTGGACTATTCCCCACCACCCTTGGCACCCCAGCCCTTCCAGAGTAATCTGCTCTTGCTTCCTGGTTGCATTTTCCCCTACCCTTTCATGCAACCATCACAGCAAAATAAAAAAAAAATAATCCTTGCTCAAAGTAACAATACTTAAGATGAAGCTTAACAAAATGACAAACATTACAGTATCTTCAATAAAACAGTTAAAATATTGGGGAAAAAAACACACATGCATAAATTCATACTCCAGGCTATTCATCACAGTACAGCAAAGCATAATTTAATTATCTTTAGTACTTATGCAGACAAACCACATACAGAAGTAGATGTATGAACTTACCTTTTCACCCTTTTTATACTACCATGAAACAATTCTTTCATTTTTTCTTCTACTTTATTTAGAAGCTGAAAAAATAGCAAACAAGAGAGGTAGAATTTATAGGTAATCACTTAATGTAAAATATCTGTTAAATTAGGCTACTTGGAAGGCAATAAAAAGTACCACCTGCACTGAAAGGCTTTGAAATTTAACATTAGAAGCCTATGAATAAATAGCTGGTCACCTTAGCCTTGTTACTAGCAAGAATGTGCATATTGTAGCAGCTGTCATCACTGTGTTTAGCTGTCCTCCAGGATAACATAGCCAGACCTTTCAGGCACAGCCAAAGTGGGAACACGATAACACTGTAAGGTTTCATTCCCACCAAAGCGGTAGCCTATTGCCCTGCAATATCCAATTTCTGGAGCCTTCATATTGGGGAAGATGGAAGTTATTTTTCTCCATGGGGAAGAAATTTGCATATAGAGACTCCCCATCTCTCAGATTAGAGAAGGAAAAAAAAGTCATACACTAATACACCAGGTTGCAGGTCGAGGATCACTTTTCCCTCACTGCCCTGGGTGCCTGAAGAGACCCGAGCCCTAACCAAGGCTGTCTTTAGAAATTTTACAGCAAAGAACACAAGGCCCAAGATATGCAGAAGAGCGTGTGTGCGTGTGCACTCATACATCTACACAACTACAATAGGCATTACTACTCATCTGTAAGCATTCAGGCTTGAACTAAACTTGATACTTCAAAGTGTTTTACCAAGACATGCTTTGATAGACCTGAAGAAAAGGGGCTCCCCGTGCAGTTTGATAAGCCTAGTAAGATAAGATCACTCATACCTGTTCGACTTCCTCTCTTCCTTTCATATGATCATTGTGGCTCTGCAGATCCACCAACACTAATCCATGAGGGTGAATTCTCAAATTGGCAAAACTACAAAATAAGGAGACAGAGATGACAATTTTATTATCAAAAATCGGAGCAAGTGAAGAAAGAAAGTCTGAAACAAGTTATATTAAATTCAGAATACACGTTTCTTTTTCCAGCCGTCTGTAATTGTTGGCAGGTCTTCCTCTGCAAGTCCCTAAGCAGCAAACAAAGTTGCAAGAGCATACCAGTCACTACATAAGTTACAAAATCAGCAGACAGAAGGCAGTGAAACAGGGTGTTTAAAACAGAACAACTATAGTACAAGGGCAAAATACACTGCCTACTATTCTCAGCTCTTTAAATAAGGCCTGCTTGAACAGGTGTGTTGTGTTTTGTTTTTTTCATTGAAATAAAGCCTCAAGAAAACAATTGGATGCTTCCTTCCCCTATATCTTTCTTCTCACTTCTCAGGGGTTTTTTTTGTTTTGGTCGTTTGGGTTTTTGGAGGTTTATTTGGCGGGGGTGGGGTTTTTTTTAAACTTTATAGCAACTATCCGCAGAAACAGTGTTCACATTCAAAACTGAATAAAAATTTCTGAGTGAGAAACAGTAAGGGTCCTGGAGTGAGCCGCAGCTTTGACTGGCAAAGAAATTACAGCAGCAAACTCATTCATGAATACAGATGCAAGACAGACAAAACTCCTACTTTATATTGTATTTATTACAAGAGCATTTGAAGACCAAAGAGCAAGGCTTCGCCATGCTAGGTGCTGGGTAGACAAATAGAGGACCTTTGAGAACTTACAACAAACAAAACAAAAGATAAAGACTATGGGGAAGGACACAAGAAAATAAGAGAAGCAGGGGCATATCCTTTCCTTACTGAGGAGGGGAGAAAACAAAAAAGAAACCGAAAGGCTACAGGGGGATTGCATAAAAGAAGGGAGGGAAACCGTACACTGAAAGAGCACAGAGAAGGGGATGGGAACAGGAAGAGCTGAGTAAAGTAAAGAAGGGTATTCAGGGATGGAAGTTTATTAGTACAACACAGAGAAAGGCCAGGTAAAACTGTATACAGTTCTATGAAATGTCCCTTTCTTTGTTTGTCTGCTCTTATCACCCCACTCAGCCTCAAAGGCAAAACACAAACCAACTCTTGTTGAGACAAAGTTTAGGTGACCTCCCTTCCCCACC
>VZTV01119630.1:1785-13361 GCA_013400875.1 Anhinga rufa | reverse complement strand
CATGCCCCCCCAAATGCTAGGTAGCTCAGCTCATATGTATATGTATTAAAGGGGTCCTTAGCATATCCACAGATATGTGACTGTGTTTATCCTGGAGAAGTTTTCTTTGTCTAGATTCATGCCTCAGTTCTTTTAAATATCCAAAACCATGAATGAGAGAAAAACATCTAGGAAGAAAAACATTTGTTTCCTTCTATTACTGCAATGAAAGTAAAATAATTTATTTTCTCTTCTGGGCCTTTAATAATCTGTATCACAGCCTAAGTCCCGCATTAAATGCTGATGTTGAGTCTCCCCACTTTGCTGTTTCATACCTATCATACCATTCATCCTATTTGTCACAGACAGCAACTCTAAGAGATGTCCCATCCTAAATAAAATAAACTAAACCCCACCCACCACTGTAACCAGCACTTTGATTTAGCCATAAGTATTTACATAATCAAAACATTTCACATAGCGTAGTGGAAAGTCACCATCACAAAAAAAAAAATATAGTTTTGCCATAGTAAATGCTAGAGAAAAATCAAAGATTAGTTATGGTTTGGGATGTCTGAAAACATGGAAAATCATAATATAAAATAAAAGTTGTCTCAGCTGTATTTTGGACAAACCACCCCTGCAGGCCTGGCTCTACATGAAGCAATTTGAATAATCAGTTAATGAGGCATAATAGCCAAACTAAGGTCTGTGCCGTTGGTTAGAAACTCGACAGGAATCTGAAGTTAAGCAGACAAAATGCTTAGCATCAGAGGCTCAGCTGTGTTCATTGTTTTCTGGTAAAACCAAAATAGTGTCACGATCTCTTCCTGCGTCTCAGCAATCCTCAAGCATCAGAAACATGTATTTGCTAACAAAAAGATCCTTATGACTTCTCAGCACAGCTTTCCTTTATTTAGAAAACAATTTTCCAATTTTTTCTAGGACTGTGAAGGCTGTGAAAGCCCTTGAGCCCAGTTTGCACAGTGCAAACTAGCCTGGAAATTTGCAGGAAACTTTGGAATTCCCTGTGCTACTCTTTGCTCAGAGGAAGAGTCCTAACAGCCTTCCAGGCAGGGGTCTAACAAAAGCACAGCTCATAAGCACATAACTCCTTGTATGGTCTTCTGCTGTTTTTCCCTTCTCAATACAGTTCCCCTGAAGGCCAAGTTTCTTCAGATTGAAAAATTTGGAAGCCTCAGGTGAAACTTAACAGTTAGTCTTCCTCATGCCTTTTTAGCCCCATGGTCTAGAAAAGATAGCTTCTTATATCCAGCTTCGGTCACTGATTCATGATGCAGGATCTGCTCTGCTGGGTTCTTAAGATGGTTGTCAGCTCTTCTGCTTGTTGGGTTTCAAACACAGGAATATTGACAAGAAAGTCCTAACCAAGGCCTGGTTATCTCCAAATGAACATACACAGTGTTTTATGACCAATCCTAGTAATTATTTCATGATTTTCTATGATACAAACCAAAGTAAAGCTATGAAAAAGAAGAAAGCAGAGAGTCTAGTGAAGTAAGGTAAACACCTAATACTAGCTATTCACAACTTCATAAACCTCAGGTTTTGACTGTAACATTCCACAAAGCTTTGACAGAGCTGTTCACTCAAATGCTGGTAATTGGTGCCAGTGTGAATCTCATATAAACTTCCTTGAGTACGTTTGCTAAGTCTGGCTAACCCAACTCTGATAGGAGACCCAGGGAGAGAGATGGGAATGTGCAAGTTCCATGCCATTCTTTCTATTTTTCCCTGTCTCTATCCATTATGTGGTTGGAAAAAGCCAGCTTTACTTTAAAAAGAAAAAAAACAAAAACATGGAAGAATTTGGTTAAATGTCTACTGCTTAAGAAACAGCATGCTAGACCACAAGATTGAGTGCACTCAATTTGGACCAGGGCAGAAAACCTTAGGAGGTGGCCTCAGCGAAGCATTTAAAACGTCATGTTAACAGGACTGATGATCCCCCCAGGCTTTTTGGTGCTCTATGCCATCATGGTAAAAGAAAGAAGTTTTGAGCAAAGCAAACACACTGGTGGTCAGGACTGGCATTTTGAAGTACACTGCAGCAGCTACAAATCCTTAAATCAACCTCCAGTCTTTCTTAGTAGTCGTTATCAACTTCTTTATTTATTTATTTAGTAGCAGGCACATTAGCCTGCGTTTCACTCTCCATGAAAACTATTTTAACACAAAGCAGATTTAGGTCTTTATTTGTTTTGAACCACAAGGGAAAAAGCAATACATTTAGTTTGAAAGATGGTTGCCAAATGGATGAAAAAGGCCTGCAAGTTTTCCTCTTGGTTGCCCTCAGCATTTACGGTCAACTTTTCCCAGCTCAAAACCCAAAGTCTGCTCTCAATTAGCCTGGCGTAAATCAGAGCAACTCCATTGACTTCAGACAGCTTTTCTGGATACAGAGCATTGTGAGACAGAACAGAATTTGGCCAATATTGTCTTTTTTTTTTTTTACCGGCACCATGGATTTTTCTCTTTTTGGAAGACTTATCAGTTGACACAAAGCAGATGACTGTGGACAACCTGTTTGATGTGGTAAACAAAAGCAAAGTAACTGCCAAACCAGCTGATGGAGTTAAAAAGAAAAGAAACATGAACACTGTGGGAAGAAGAATGCTGAGGAAGAGCTTGAACCTTCTACTGATTTTGGTAGTGAAGTACAAAAATAACCAAGAGTATTGCCCAAACCAGAATTTAGTACAGCGTAAGAGTGTGATTTTAATCTCTAACCATGTCCATCAGAAGCAACTCCACTGAACTTGATGGTGTTAATCCACTGTAAAACCAGATAGAGACATCTGCAACCACACACAAAGTCTAGATACTGGCAGGAGTAACACAATAGGATTATAATTAATAGTTACATGTTTCCTATTGGTAAAGAAAATGTAGTGAAGGAATACAGAGACTGAAATCCATTTTGCAGACTATTTTTCAGAAAATACAGCACTGCAAAACCTTATTGCAAATTTTTTTTCTTCCTTGAGGGGGACGAGGATTATTGACCAAAAGAAGGTCATTAGGAGAAGACAGATCTTTCTTGGATGAACAAAAGTTGCTTTCAGTTTAAAGAAGTAATAAGTAACTTTTATCCATTTGTACAGATTCCTCTCTACAACAATAATGATGGAAGCAGAAGGAACACAACAAGCATTTCTTTTGACAAAAACAGTTAATGCCTGCATCATATTTTAACATATGATTTTAAAATTTCTTTACAAATTGCAGCAAGGCCTAAACTTATGATGGTCTATTAAAATCCTTTAAACCAATAAATAAGTTGCATCGGGGACCATGTGCTCAAATTTGAAAACTTGATTCCAGTAGGAACAATGCAGAGAGAAAAATGTCTTTCCAATTACGGTTAGTTCAAACTTTATAGATGTGTAAAAACTTTGTACAAGTCATTTAACTTTACTATTTTTCTGGTTAAACGTGAACGAATAGGAGCCATGAAGCATTTACTTTGTTTTTCCTAGTTTAGCTATCAGGTATAGAGATATTGTTGCCTTCATCTGGACTACTTCACTGAAAGCTGAGAGACTCACTGGTACATGATAAAGCAGGAAGGCTGGTTTTCCTCTTCCTGCCATAACTACAGATTTGGGTAGATGATGAGACTAAAAATGTGAAGGACAGAATCAGGTTTTTTGAAACACTCATTTACCAGAAACCCAGTGGGATTTATAGAAGAGCCAGCAGTTGACTAGCTTCTTGTTATGGCAACTTTGAAAATTACATTGGGCATAGAACTTGTGTCTTCAGGTACTGAAACATATTCCGTGGTCTGTAATGTCCAGAGGGAAAAAAACCTGATTTGTCAGCTACAGGTAATACTCCCTGTCTTTACCTGCTAAGAAGGTTGGAGAATGGGGGGAAAAAAAAAGGATTTTTATTTAACTAATAAGCAAAGTGAATATCAGTGTTACATAAATTCATAATTGAATGCTTCTTTCCTTAGAGAAGCAGGTGAGCAAGTTAGAAATTCCAAATAGAGCTGAAGAGAATTTATTTTCCCAGAGAAGATTCCAAGGACAACTGCAACATGAAATTAAATTTGAATGCTTAAATGAAGATTTCTTTCTTGGATTTAAACTTAAATTATGCTTTAAATTATGTCAGCCTCAAGGAAGATGCAGAGCAGAACTGGATAATTTTTTTCAGAAAAGGAAGATAATTGTTGAAATGATGCTATATTGGTGCAAAAATATTTCAAAGAACTTATGAAACTAACCTGCCATACTTCTACTGTCCCAATACTAAAAATCAGCTCAAACACAAATTCATTAAGAATTACTGAAGACTGCAAAATAAAGCTAGTAAGCTAACATTAATAGTGAGAAAACATATTGATAGCAGTTGTTATTCTGCATGACTTGTAACTTGTATTTGTTTAACTGCAGTAAGAGAATCAACAATTTTTGTAGTGTTGAAGCTCCCCTTATTTCTAATCCAAATTTATCAGTTTAACATATCAATGATATCTGCTGCACATCCACAGATACAGATTCTCAATCACATTGGTAAGTCATGAAGCAGGGCCCAAGATCATGCACGAGGCTTTCCATGCAAAGCGGCTGAAGCCCCCAGCTGTACTCACACTGAAGACGCTTTAAACTCAGCCTCAAATGTACTGTCATCCTTGTCATCAGCCTGTAAGACCACGGGGCGCTCAGCCTCCAGCTCACTAAAGGCCCGGCCAACAGNAAGGGAGGGAGGGAAGCACCATTATGTGGTATACAACATGTTTAAATTATCTGGAGTCCTGTATTTTCATATTACCTGAAGCCATCAAGCTTTAGTCAACTCAGTTTGCTTTGTAAGAAGGGCTGCTTTACATGTAACGCAGGATTTTAAGGCTCTAAGTTCACATTCAGTGCTAACCAACAGAAACCCCCAAAGAGCTTTCCAACCATTAAAAACACCATAAGATATGCTCTTCACGGAGCATGCTTTGGTTTTGCAAATTGCACCTCGAGCCGTGGGATGACAGATGTGTCCAGCTTTAGCTATCTGCAGCGTATGTATCTTCACCTGAGCCAGTCAGCCAGATTCCCTTTATGGTCAACAGAAAGAAACTGCCAGTTTCAGAACATGATTCATCTTGGTTGAAATTTCAGGCATGTAGAATAAGTTAGATAACTGAAGGCCTTGCAGTGTTTGCTGCACTCCACTGACATCAAAGGGAGGCAAGCTGATCAGACATCTGACTTATACAAAATTAATTCCAGCCCTCTGGTGAGGTAGTCAGACACACTGAGGATCTGCAGCTCCCTTTTTTCCTAAGCATGTGTCACCCAAGCCAACCGTCATGAGACTGGCAATGACACTAGCATTGACTGACTCCAGTGTTACAGACTGCTGCTCAACTAGTCATTACTGTCTCTCTTTCACTAATTATAAAACATTAGATACATTCACTATTATAGTGTAGCCTCAAAGGAAAAAGATCGTGCTGGAATGCTGGTTGCAAAGGGGAAAAAAAGAATGAACTGTAACATATACCGGACAAAAAAGACTGCATTAATGTGACTATGCCCTTGTTACAATCTTCTATTATGTCACCATATTCAATATAAAATCTGTCAATGGATGAGATTAACCACGGTTAGTTCCCATATCAAATGTCTACCTCACATGGTTTGGGTCCATCTACTTAGGGTAGATGGTGCTAAAGAACTTATCTATGTAGATAAATCAAGTCACCTACAAATCCATTTATTTTTGTTGGTGGCAGGTATTTTTAAACTTTAAATATGCTTTTTTTTTAAATCAATGGAAAGAGGGAAAAAAGAAAACAAAAGTCTGGCAGATTAATAAAGTGCAATGAACATAATGGAAAGTAATAGGGGAAAAGAAAGGAGTATTACCCAGCTCATGCACTTACCTCTCACTGAGATCTTCAACGTGCTGTCCATGGGCTAGCTTGAAGCTAGGGTTTGTCTGACTGCATGGACTCGCGGGGGCCGATAAAGTGCTTTTCACATTCTGTACCGAGTGCCTGCGGCTCCGGCGGCGCTCTAACCCCCTCCGCTCACTAGCACCAAGACTGGCCCTTCTCCGGTCCTTGCGCCCACTGGGAGGGGGGTCAGCACTCTCATCTCCATCCTCATGTCTCAGTGTCATCTGAGAAAGAAAGGAAGAAATGGGAGGCTTCTGACACAGTTCCTTTAGGTACCACAGGTCTTCACACTGAGGCTTAAAAATTAATTTATCTCAACATGATTAACTCCTATTATTGTCACCATTTCCATAGCTATCCCTGTAAGTTGCTGTCTATCTATTAGTGCAGTGTAGCAGCTCTAATAATGGAATTATATACTGATGCCTTGTACAGACTACTACAGAACCTGTAACAACACATTTATTTATCTCCTAGGTTTGTTTGTTTGTTTGTTTGTTTTTTAAATGTAGGACTTAATTTTCAAGGAAACTGAGCAGTCTGGACATGTAGTTCTTTATTTGCTTCCAAAATACTTAGGTGAAGTCTTGGCTCTAGTGAAATCAACAGAAAAAACTCTCATGCATTAACTGAATGAACATTTCCTCATGTTCAGACATGACACTTGTAATGATCGAGTAGAAATTACCATCTCCTACTTTAGTAGCCAAGGAAGAGATCAACAGATGTATATGTGACTGCATTCCTCTTAAAAATCTCCCTTTTTACAGATCTCCCTGTAAAGTAAACAAAGGAAAAAACCTAACGAACAAAACTATTTCTGTGAAATGGCACCACAACGGTTTAAAAGATAAAAAACGCAGACTGCACGTCTCCTCTAAGCCTCCCAATTTTTTGGTTAGCAGAATTACTTTCACCTATGCCTTTCAGTGGAAAATTCAGTATTTCCTGCCAGCTCAGAAGCACTGTCAATACAGAGGAACATATGTATAATATCAGAAAAGAATGATGCTGAGAACAGCATAGCCACCATGATATTTGACAGAAACTTCTGACGCAGGTTGGAAGCTCAGCAGTTGGAAATAGTAGAAGAGTAAAATAAGGGTGCAACACCTAGTATCTTGAACTACAGCGTGTCATTGACATGCTGTTGTGGTTTAGCCCCAGTCAGCAACCAAGCACCACGCAGCCGCTCGCTCACTCCCCCCGGTGGGATGGGGGAGAGAATCGGAAGAGTAAAAGAGGAAACTCATGGGTTGAGAGAAAGACAGTTTGACAGGTAATGAAAGAGCTGTGCATGCAAGCAAAGCAAAACAAGGAATTCATTCACTGCTTCCCATGGGCAGGCAGGTGTTCAGCCATTTCCAGGAAAGCAGGGCTCCATCACACGTAATGGTTACTTGGGAAGTCAAACGCCATCACTCCCAATGTCTCCCACTTCCTTCTTCTTCCCCCAGCTTTATATACTGAGCATGACACCATATGGTATGGAATATCCCTTTGGTCAGTTGGGGTCAGCTGTCCCGGCTGTGCCCCCTCCCAGGTTCCCGTGCACCCGGCAGAGCATGGGGAGCTGAAAAAGTCCTTGACTAGTGTAAGCGCTACTGAGCAACAACTAAAACATCTCCGCATTATCACCACTGTTTCAGCACAAATCCAAAACACAGCCCCATACTAACTACTATGAAGAAAATTAACTCTATCCCAGCTGAAACCAGGACACGTGCCAATGTGATGTACCTCTAACAGACACAAAGCAAGAGTTATCTTAAGGTATGTAAGGAGAGATAACACTGGCAGAAACAACAAAGTTACTGGTGGATGTTATCTGAAATGCAGCATAACATTGAAGTAATCTTTGTATGAGAAAGATCCATTCAAATAGGCAGAGGTACAGAAGAGGGCAATGTGGGTGATCAGAAGAATGCATATCTTCTTGTTTCTATTAGTCTTGTTATTCTGATAATTCTTACCAGAAGTGACTTTAACGAAACAAAGGCAGGGGGAAGTGTGATATCTCTGCTTAGGGTGCAAAATCTATTTCAGCGGGAAAGAGATTTTTCAGATAAAGAACAACCTTGGCAGAAGGAAAAAAAAAAAAAAGAATGTGCATGGGCTTGTCCAGATTTAGTCTGGTCATCAAAAGAAAGCTGGTAACCAACTAAGCCAACTGCTAATTTTGCAATCAAGTCTTTTAGTAGGCACATCATGCGCAAAAAAACCTCCTTTTAAGATTAATGATCATCTTTTTCGAAAGGATTTTACGAGCTGATGCCTCTGACATTAGAAAAAGAAAGAAGAACATGGATCCCTCTCATTCTCATGTTCCTATTTTGGCCTGACTCTTCCTGCAAACTGCTGTGTATGAAACTTAACTCTGCTAAAGTTAGTGAAGTGACATGGGTATAGAGTTGATGAAGAAAATGGAGAATCAAATCTACCAAATCCTTTGCTGGACTTAGATGGAGATAAAGTAATTTCATTTCATGACACCAGAACATGAATTGACATTTATGTACATTAACTTCAGCCTAAACCTCCCCACTCCAACACTTCTCAAAGTCTGAAAAGAGGCTAATTATTAAGAAACTGGCTATCCTACCCTTACACAGAAATACGTCAGGAGTTATTTTATACCTAGGTGGTGAACGTGCAGTCACTCATTACTCCATTGCTGCAAACTATATAGGACCTGGTCCAGTGTAAACTCGTAAACAAGGACTTGCTGGGTATTCAGCTGCAGAAAAAGTGGTATTTGTGAAGCTGAGCTCAGCCGAACCTTTTTCACGAGCTGAATACTTTTGCATATGGAAAGAACTTCTACTTACTTCAGGATGTATAACTAGCAGTCTGAGAAAGTTTTAACTGCACGCAGAACTGCCTCTAAGGAGGCTAGTAAATGTGCTGGTTTGCCTTGGAGTATGCCCCAGCTTCAGTATGAAATGCATTTGCATTAAATGCAGCTATGTTGTAGCAGGTCACATACACGAATGTGTATAATTCTTCAAGCAACCAGATGTTTTCTTTTTAAAATAAAATAGATAACCAAATTTCACCTAGGTTACATTCCCCCCTCCTCTTGGCTTTGAAGTTTGCACAAACTGTAAGATGCATAAACCAGGGCATGTTATGTTACCTCATAAATGTTAAATTGCTCAACTAAGTCCAAGTCTGTTCCTTTCTTGTTCAAGTGTCTCTGTGAAATAGCTTCGATGCCTAGCTCTTCCAGACAGTCCACCACGTCGTAGAAAGAGTCTTGATCTGGCAACCCCGACAGCGTCTAAGAATCAAAGGAAAAACATTTAAATCTGTTTGTTTTGAAAAGAATTAAACAAAGGTTTTTAAAAGCAGGTGGCAAGTGGTGCTATGTATGATTTCAATAAAACAAAACCCATGATGTGGGATTAGAGACACTGCTAGAAAATAAAAAGCAAGTGGCACAGCTTTTAACAAACAACTCCGTGTGCTGTGTAGAAAAATGAATAATTGGCAAAACAAATCAATGTTGTTATTTCATACAAAAAAGTATGGAAAATGTGGGTCTTTAAAATACACAGTTGGATTCTTCCTGGTTTCATTGAAGTACAGATTTAAAGAACAGAGAATGTTAAAGCATCAAACACAGGGATAAAAGCAAAGAGAGAGAAAAAAAAGGTTTAGCTAAAAACAGGGAAGCTGATTTCCTACTGATTCTTCAAAGTTTGGCCTTAAGAAGAAAAAGTCGAATGCACAGCTGTGTGATGTCAGGACAGCAGGAAATATCCTGCACCATGTGCCTACTGTCCTCCACACCTGCAGCAGAGGTCATCCTCCCAACGCACAAACTGTTTTATATCACAGAGCTATTGACTGCTTTCCTCCCTTCCTCCCTTTCAACTTGAAAAGTCTTATTAAAGGTACACTGACTCCTTACCGCCTATAAAATATTAAAAGGGTTACTAATTCCTGATTATGGGGTAAACTGTTACCAGTGACACTGCAGAGGAGCTCTTGCATGCCATAAGATAAAGAACACCAATAATAACAGCTATTGAAAATGAAGTGTTTGAGTTCAGAGCCTTCTATGGCACCTGCTCTATGTTCAAGAGAGCACTTTTCTTACCATAGTAATTTCCCATTTTTTTTGTGAATTCAGAAAACTGAGAAAAGGAAGGTGGTCTTCTGCATTGTACCCTGTATACCATAGTATGCCACTGCAGTGTAGGTAGCAAAAGGTATTGAATCAAGCCACTCACAGCTTTACTGCAGAGATGCATAGGAAGAGGACTGCACAACTTTGTTTAGAGCACAAGTGAACTTCATCCACCAGAGTCCTGCAGATATTTTCAATGACAACAGAATACACTACTACTCTGGTTTGTCACTGATTCCTACTCAGCTTCTGCTGATTTTTTACCGCTCTTTATGCATGATGCAGCAAAATGAGTCTAATTCTGCTCATGCTGAGCAGACACTACAAAAAATACTGTGCAACCTACTTGCAGAGCTAAATATACCTCATCGCAGGAATCAGTCTATACAGAGCTGCTTCTGCAAAATACGGGAGAGTGCACAGTGGAAGCAACACAGATATTCTGGATTAGCTCACCAGAGAGAGTCTTATTCTCAAGTAGTTACCCCTCTCCTGTTTAATTAGCTAAGTAACTTATCTATAGTCCCAAGAGAGGAGAGAAAGAGCAAGAGATAGAGACAGCACACGCAAAAACCAGGCCCTCTCCAGAAAGAGTTTCATCTTCTCATGCCTGGGATGGGATGAACTGTGCTCTGAGAATACTGGTTTTCTGGAGTCCAGCTTTCCCAAAGTGACTCTGAGCAGCAGAGTGCAGAAGAGAGCAGCCACGCTGAGCTGCCTCCCTATACCAAGAAACTTTATACGCAGAGAAGTTGGTCTGAATTATGTAAATAACAACAGATAGCTGACATACCCAGCTGACATACTGCAAAATGAGGCACTGGAAAATGTGCATCACCAAGCTACTTTTTAATTTAATTTATTTTTTTTTTTAAACTGAACACAACACAGCAACATCTTCTTCAGTCATTACAGGACTATTATCTGATGTCTGGTGGGGTCTGCCACTACAGAAATGCTTAGCACAAACACTAATGAAGTGTTAGGGTTATATGTTCAGGGTTGTATGTTTAGGATCTAATTAAGAATTTGTCTCTGTCCAGGACAGTATTTAAGCCCATTTAAAACCCACTGAATTTTTTAAAACCACTAAATTTTCCTGAACAGGGCTGAAAAACAGATATCATGTGCATTTTGTTCTTTCCTAAACTGACACCTAGCATTGAGTAGAAATCTGAGGATTCAGCAGTTGAAGCTATCATACTGTAAATTCAATATAGCTTTAATACAGATAAGGAAATACTATAACAGATAACGATGTCTATCAGGCTTTCTCTTACTTACGAACGAGAAATGTCTACTTATGAAAGAAATAGACAGCAGCTACAAGTGCTGCTGCTATGAGGCACCTGAGTGTCCTCAGGCACAATAAGATGTAATATGTTATGTGCAAAAAGGTGGACACACAGTCAGATCTTCTGCACAGATCTTCTGAGCATTTACTTCTCAAAGTATCAGGAAATGGTCTTAATGTTGATATGTAGATCACCTGCCTTCAAGTATAGCTTTTTTAAAATCTGAGGTCAGGCAGGCTGTAGACAA
>VZTV01119627.1:0-16575 GCA_013400875.1 Anhinga rufa | reverse complement strand
GAGCAGCACTGATAGCAGTTTGCTTTCCAGCTCTGCAGTCCAGATCCAGCAAGTGACCGAGGAACCCAAAGCAAGACACCAATGAAATTGAGGCACCAAAATCTGAAGTTGTGAAAAGATTCAAGATCAAAAAGCTTCCATAAAGACTCTTTGTAACCTCAGTGGTATTTGGACATATATATGACATCCCAGTTTCTGACCTTTAAAGATCCTTAATTGCTTAATAATTGTATTTACTTAGAAATGGAGAAGAATTTCAATTTTGGCAAAGTCAAACAATTTACAGCCCAACTCATCTGCAAGGCAGGCAATAGTCACTTGGAGGATTTGATTTGGCAAACATTTCCAGATGTTGCCTAACACTCACTAATGAGATTGTGCCCCTCACAAATTACTGTATTGCCCACCACTTCTTCTATGCCACATTCGGTGAGAGACCGTGGGACACTGTTAGCACAAGCAGCATATCCATCCTCTGATTCAAATATTGTAGGCATGGTAGAAAAGTAAAGAGTCATCTCAATAAGAGTTCTTTCAAAAACCAGGGAGAGGTGACTTTATGAAAGGGTCCCTGGGCCAAATCTGGATTCCATCAGGGGGCAGATAAATAAAAATAAGCTAGTGCAATGTGGGATACACCAGTGCTCAGGGCCCTTACCAAAACTGACCTTGAACTCTGCAAAATTTAAGTACAACTGTTGTGACTGATGCTACTGGTACACAAGCTAGGGTGACAAGGCTCTGAAACTTGGATTAATGTCTTTTGCTGTGAGATCCTGGGGCACTGCTATCCTCTTGGCTGGGGAAGAGCTAAGGAAACACAACGCTGTTGTAACATATCATCAGACCATATATTCAGGAGAGAAAGGGAGAGGTAGAGAGAGAGGGAGGGAGGGAGAGAGAGAGAGAGAGAAACCAAGGAAGGAACAAAGGTACCTTACCTCACTTTTAAATTGCCTTGCTGTGGCTGTCCATCGTAAATTGACAAAATATCAAAATCTTCCTCAAGGGCAAAAGTATGAAATGACAGTTGTATCCTGTTACGTTCTCCTGTGATAATGATCCACGTGCAGTTGGCATAATTTGGATAACCATGAGGAAATCCAGGGCTTTCTATAGTACCATTTGGTCCCTGTACTAAGCCTCCACAGTTCTGACCTGAAATAGAAGAAACAAAAATAGGTATTTTGGTGTTTTTCCCCTCCCCCAGTACATATTCTTACATGACTAACTATATGTAAACTTACTTTTATAGTATGTTTCTAGATTACAAACACCACATAAAATTGCATTTATACCTTTCTTCCTTCTGGATTCAAAACCCCCATCGCTGGATTTTCTGAGACACCTACCAACTTTTTATGCAATGAATCATTATTGAGGCTATGTAGTATTAACAATGCATGACTTATTCATCCAAATGTGAAATTTAAGCATTAGCCTTGATGCCACAAATTCAACAGACTGACAGTTTTAATGACAGAGAGTGTTCAGAGCTTTTTGGTGAATGCCATTTATAAAGTCTTTATATAAATACTAAAGTATTAGAGTTGCTGTTGTTCTGAAATATACTTTCAACATAGAAAGCAAAATATAGACACACATTTATTATGCATTCCACTGCAACCAACATTAAGTTTTTTATACTTCAAAAACACAGAAAAATTTCTGTGGTATAGCATTTTTAGTGCCATGTGTATTGTGATCAGGCAAGTGTTATTTCTTTTTTTTAGGATTCTTAAAACACAACACCAAGGGTTTACTCAGCAGGCATTTGTGTCTGGTTTGTACATCCTACAGACCTTGTGAGGGTATGGTAGCTCATTAATGGGAAGTCCTCAGCAAGAAACCTTGACTTACAGTGCACACTCTTGCTAATTTCCTACTTGATTTTGTTAATCCCACACACAGTAGTTGTACTGGCTCAGAGCTGGAGAGAAGCGTTAATGAAATATTTGAAGAGAGAAAAGTTTAAGGACATTCTGTGCACTGTAATGCTTGGATTATTACATGCATTTTAAGTACTTCAGAACAAGTATAATCCCAGCATTTTACTGTTATACCTAAACCAGAGAAGTATTTCAGGCTGCAATTGTATTTTTAACTTCCCAGCAGTAGGTCTCTGAGACTGCATCTTTAAGAGCAGTGCTGTCAAATGCTTGTGGGAGGTTTCTAAATCTTAATAAAATGGATGTAATAAAAGAGATTTGCTGCTAAAACTTAAGAACTAATAAGTAATCATTTTATACTAAATTTCAAATATAACAATAACTCTAATGAAAAGATAAAAAGGCTACGGGAATTCAGGAGGCCTTTAAAGTAAAAATCTCTAGTATACCTACCAACTGATTTACATTACTTTAATAAAACATTGGTATTATTAACATTCCTGAAGAAGAAGCCTGTTACACTATAAACTCAGCATGAATGTTTCAGCTCTATACTGTTCACTGTAACTTGTCAGCATTCTTGCAGATGCTTTGCATTGTATTCCTCTTCCTACAACCACAGGGGAAATGTCATAGAAGTGTCACAAGCAATTTAAAATAATTTAATTATTACAGAAATAATGTTCTGAAAATAGAAAAGGAAAATTATAGTGACAGCCCACCACCCTAATACTCTAATGAGCTACTTCATGTCACCAACATCCAGAAATTGGTTTGTGTAACTCAAGTACCTCCTGCAAGCCATGCTGCACAGCAGCTTTCCTACCACTGGGTGTGAAAGGGTTGCTTATAAAAGAGAGCACTATCAAGTGCAAGTTAACAATTCATCTAAAATCTACCAGAGATGGAACCACCTTTTAGGAGTAGAAATTTGTAATTCTGGTGTATAAAGAATGTAATACACCATATATAATTGAGTATGTAAATACAATATGTTAATTACATTTCTGACTTCCAGGGAGACAAACAAATTACCTCCCCAGTCCCTTAGGGAACCTGCTGTAGCAGCTGGCTTAAGGTAAAACTGAATATTGCTGGGGTAGTAATGAGCCCTCCCACCCCCAAAATGGCCATAGCCTAGCAGCCTCCTTACAGAGGCACTTGCTACCTGCTTGCAGAAGTTTTTGCAACTGTCAGTGATTGCTCCCAGTTTTATTCCAAAAGGGGTTTTATACTCCTTACTGTAGATTCAAGTTATTGTGCATTATTCTCTTGGAAAATAAACAGCCTCTAATGATAAACAAGGCAGCCAACACTTTACCCCGTTTAACTTAAGAATTTCTTACCACCTGTAGCCTTCTTTCTCCAGTTTNCTTGTATATATATCCCTCCAGTTCTGAAACTATTCATAAACAAACATGCTGCCTATTCACTTTGTACCCAAGAAACACAAGGCAAACGAGAACCATAAAGGAAAATTATTACTGTCAAGTGCTATTTAGGTTTGCTCTTAGTTTTATATGCATATACATAAACACATACTTATTTACTTAGTGTTCAGCAAAAACCCCAATAAAAATCCTAGAATAAATTTAATCCATGGTTAACTCCAAGCAATTTCATTGCTGCACACTGACAACTGCAAAGAAGTTCTCTATTCTGAACTAAGCAATACTCAAAGAGACTTTAAGACCTGTGCAGGCCCAGAAAACTGGTATCGTTCTAGGTCTGCCCCTGCCTGGTTAAGACATGAAGCATGCTAACAGTGCAGCACTGGGGGAAAAAGGATCAGCTGCTATCTGTGTAATACTTATTTTGTCAATATGTGTAAGTCTAAAACCTTCAGAACTGTCAAATGTTACACCTCTGCCAAGGAGTAAATTCAGCATCGAATCACTTAAGGGAGATTCAGTAGGAGGATATACTTGAAGAGCAGGAATGAAGAGGTTTTTGGGTGACAGGTGGCAGCAAATTAGATCAGAGTTGCCAATGAAATATCCCACAAAAAAATTCATTTTCTGACTGCAGAGACACCACAGAGCAGTAAGAGGACACTGATGAGATTGATTAAGAATATTTTGTTTCTTATGCGTGCCTCAATAGCAGAAAGTGTCAACAAAGTAAAGAAATTGAACATACCAAAAAGAAAATATTAAAAGAATATTAATATCAGCAAAGTTTAAGTAGTTCAATGTAAAACAGAAGAGAATGTAGGCTGAATGTGACTGAATACACCCCAAAAAGAAATCTACCCATACAGTTCACTGTAGTTCTGGCCCTTGTGTTAAATAAAAAAAAAAGTTGCCATTTTTCACAAGCTGTGCAGTCATTGATTGAGTACAATATCAGTACACTGAATTATTTTAATATTAAAGGTGTATTAGACTGCCAAAATTTTATTAGTATGACACCACATCGTTGTTTATATTAATATAAACTATGCAGTTAGCATTAATTTTTTTGTCATATGTTGTCTGTAAGAAGATATTTCAGGACAGCTATTTTAACTTTATGATATCAAAAGCATAATTTAGAAAACTGATGTTCTTGGCTTGTAGCTGAAAATTATTTACACTGATTTCAGCCTTATTTTATCTTAGAAATGTTCTTTGCACATCCCTTACCAGCCCTATTTGTGCCTGCTCAGTCTCAACTTTTCTCAGTTGTGACCCCTAAGTGAGAAAGAAAACTTAAAACACTGCAATTTTGCCTTAAATGCTGAGATTAAATGGGTGGCAGAATCACTAAGAATCAGTAGAATTTAAGTACTGCTTTGCCATAAGATTTTGAATAAACTTCACAAAATGCAAACTTAGAAAATATTTTCTAAAAAATGGACTTTTATTTTCCTGGGCCTTTATATTTATCATGACTATGTTTATCACCCACCCACCCCCCACCATTTACCAGTATCTAATAATTGGAAGTAGCAAAGTACGGGTTCACTGATTTTTTTTTTTCAAGTTTAAAGTGCTTCTACAAGAAACAAGAAAAAAGACAAACACCTCTCTTCTTGTAATTCATAATATATTCTGTGGAAAAATTATATATTTATACATATATATATAGATGTATATGTATATGCATACATATACATATTTACATAGAAAGCAATTTTTTGCAAGATATGTGTATTTTGAACAAGCAAACTGTAAAATGTGCCAAAACTAACTATAGAAAAGTCAGTGATGCTAAAGATATTTTGAACTATCATGGTAATGAAAATGAAGTCACATTTATTCTTGTTGCAACTATGAGTAGCATCTTCCATTCTGCAGCTACAGAGGAATGCAGCAAATAGTAGTGAGGCTGAGAAGAGATCTCTAGCAAGATCATATCTCCTTAATTCTTTAAAGTAGATTCTAATATGAGTTACTGTTTTGTTAGTAAGTTTAATAAGTAAATAAGAACAGCTGTGCTTGGCCAGATCAAAGGCTCCTTCAGCTCAATATCTTTTCTCCAACAGCAAGCCAAAGGAAGTACCTAGGAAGGACTTTGCCAGAAAACTCCCCTCCCCTTCAAGATCTGCATCTCAGGGATTTCTTAAAAAGAACACATTCCAGTAGCCTCATCTTTCTGTTTAATAGCCTTTGATAGACTTCTTTTCCATGAACTTGACCAGTCATCTTCTGAGTCTATACCAACTTTTAGCATCTTTAACATATTGTAGAGGAAATCTTATAACATGAAAAACCCTTCTTTGTGTTTGTTCAGCAGCTACCATCTGTTCATTTCATGCGTCACTAAATTTTTCTATGAGGAAGTGAACATACAGATATTCTTATTGATGCTTTCTATGTCACTTACCATCTTATTGACCTTTCCCATGTCCCAGCTTCTTTTTCCAAGTTCAAAAGTTCTACTTTATATAGCTGTTCTCTGTACTAAAGCCATTTTATCACCTCTCTCTGAACCTTTTGCAGCTTTGTTACACCCTTTACAATAAGGATACCAGAACTTCTTGTAATATTGAAAGTGCATATACATAATTTACACAGTGACATTTTTAATCCCTTTTCTGTTCTCCTACTAATTTAATCTGTTCTTTTACTAAGGTAAGCATTAGCTTGACATTTTTATAGGATTATGTATTATAACCAAGATTCCCTTCCTCCATAATTACAGTGAGGCTAGAGCATGTAATTTTATATGGAAAATTAGGATTTATTATGTTTTTTTCCTCTGTATATTTCCTACAGTTTATAACTATGTGCATCATATCACATTCATCTACTCTGAATTTCATCAGCTACTTCAACATCCCCTTACTTGGTCACATAAGGACTTTTTTGGAATTATTCACAATCTTTCTTACCACATTATGTCCTATCATCATGCCACTTCACTGCTTACCCCCTTTTGCAGATCATTTATGACTGTGCTGAATTAAACAGATGCCAGCACAGATCTCTTTGCAGTGCCATGGTGACTCCCTCCATTGTATAAACTGGCCATTTTCTCCTATCCCTGAGGCACAAATTTTAGCCAACCTTTTAGCAAGGTACAGACTTTCTTATGCCCTACCTGATTTGTTTCCTTTACAGCCTTTAATGGGGAGCCTTTTTTAATGTCTTTTGGAAATTCTGATCAACTTTATCCACATTCAGGCTGACTCATTCTGAGAACTCCAATTGAATTGAAAAGCATAGTTTTAAAATAAAGCCTTGATTCTTCTTCAGTATATAATATTTAACCATGTGTCAATCAATTCTCTTCTTTAATATAGTTTTCTAACACAAGTTTCATGTGTTCCAGCTTTTAGTTCCTTAACTCCCCTTGGTCCCTTTTAAATATGGGTATCTCAGGTGCATTGAGCTGGAGATTACATTAGCAGTGCTGCAATTTTTTCCTGACTGTCTTTTAAGCACTAGGTAACACATGGTGCTTGTGACATTACTGTTTATTTTTTCTGTTTGTTCCACAACCTGTTTACCAATTTTTCAACTTTAAACAGATGTAATTTTTCACAAAGAACAGTTCAGGCGTGGGAGTAACACAACATTTTTTTTTTTCTGTCTTAATTAACTTCCCTTTATATTCTGAATATCTATTGGCCTAGCAAGGCTATCTTGCAGGCTACTTGCTCCAGCTGCATTCAAAAGTATAATTTTTAGTGTTACAATGTTGGCCTGCAGTGCTCTCAGACTCTAATTTTTTTTTCCAGGAAAGCCTTCAGAGAGGACCCAGTAGCCCCTAAATCTTACTGGGATCTCACTGGTACATAGTCCTTCACCTACCTTGCCTTGGGATTAGCTCTTTCTGTCAGTCTGCACAAAACAGCACTAATCACTTTCTTGGCATGTACAGTAGGATGAATCCCTGACTCCATCATCTCTCTTTTATCTTTATTTATGAGGCCTTCATTATAAAAGTTGATGGTTGGAGCAGTCACAGGTTTTAAATTCACTCTCCTGCACAGAAAATTCAAACACACATCTCTCTCATCCCCAGAGCACCTCACATTTGCAGGTATGACTCTAACATGTACGTTCAGAGTTGCAGGAACTTTGGTATTGCAGTAAGCCACAATTTAAAAGACTTTGAGCAGCAAAGCTCATGACAGCAACAGTTTTTCAAATATGACTTTTAACAAGGGAGAAACCAAATGCTCCTGATAGTTCAAAGATGTGTTATACATACATAGAACAAAAAAGATTTCCTTTTGAACTACAACAGGTAACTACAGATTTAAATTGTTGCTGCCATCGAGATGGTGGAGCAGTAGATAGGTGCAAGACATAAATATGTGGTTGCACACCTTGTTGCAGCTACCCCTTTTTCTTTTCTTTTGCACTTTAATACACTACCTTCCTTGATGTCCCCTGAAAGCTGCCGGTGGTTCCTGCCTCCGCCAAGGCCTGCAGGCCCACCCCAGCCCCTGCTGCCATGCTCTGCACCGGACTCTTATTGCTTCTTCCTCATTAGTATATCCTGAAGCTATCTTCTGACAATGTTACTACCCAATAAAATTGTTATTTCCTAAATTAACTTTAATCAAGAACAGAAATGTCAAATGGCCAGAGAAGCAAAGGCACTATTATCTGAGGACTGTTCTAAAAAGCATTTGGCTACTTCAAGTGTACTTTAAAAATCAATTACTAAGTAAACCTCACAACATCATTAAAAGGCACTTTCCAAGGAATTAATCCAATCTGAAAGTACCAAGTTCTTTTCAATTTAGGTATCACTGAAGATTCATTCACAACTTCAAGCCACCATCTTTGCTGGCAAAACTGAAGTACACCCGGACAGCAGTGACAGCACGAAGATCTCACACAGCGGCCGCCTGCGCCGTACCAGCACCTGCTTGCTGTGTCCGCCATTGCCTTCCAACATTAGGGAGAACTGAGGCATCGCTGCATCAGTACTACAGTTATTTAAACATATTCAAGTCAGTTCCAGCCCAGGGATGGATTTAGATGACCTGGGGAGGAACAACTGTGGGGAAATAGAGGTGTGGTGGGACAAACAGAGCTGGTCACGTGTAAATAGTGGCCTGTCTTGGCCATACCCCCACAGGGGTCGTAGGGCCCTGCGGGTGGGTTGTGCCAGCCTGGGGTGAGTGCAGGTCCAGATGCCAGCAGCTGGGCTGAACGGTGGGCTGGAGGGCATGTGTGCCTGGGGGTCAGCAACCGGGGGACCCCATTGAGTGACACCAAGTGCCAGCCCCAGGTGGGAACAGGGCCAGAACGTGTGAGTGAGTGTGCAAGTGTTTGTTGTGGTCTGTCCACAGCTGGCGAGCAGGTGACATGGAGGAGAAGCCCGAGGGTTTCTCCTCCTGGATGAGACCACAAGGGGGTGGCTAGCAGCAACCAGGGGAGTTGTGGTCAGCTCTGTGTGTGGGTGAGTGACTGCTGGTGCTGCCCAAGTTCATGTAAGCGCTGAGTGTGTCCACTTCTGTTAATCTGTGTAGCCACCCACATGTATATACATATCTATGCAGTGTATACGCATGCTTTGTGTGCGTGCGCCTACTGGGAAAAGCTGTTCAGCCTTACCACTGCCTGCATCTGGGGCACAGAGATGGGGCAGCCTTATCTCTGTTGGCTGCCAGATTCAACCCTTCCTAACAAAATCAATTGCCTCCGAATCATTAAATACTCTGTAGCTTGGCAGCTAAAGCTAAAAATAGAGAAAAAATGGCAGCTAAATTGCAAAATCTAGGCTGATTTCCTTTAAATACAGATCCATTCAAAACCTGCAATTTCATCTGTGACTAGCCTAGGACCTTCACTAGGTCATCTCACATGAGATTAACAGCTGGTAAATGCTAGAATGCATGTAATAACCTTAAATTCTGATGCAGACATTTGCAAAGTGACTGAAACTTCATCGGTCTATAAAACATTTTAAATTCAGACCTTACTTCTAGCTGCAGGATAGATATTCATTGATTATGTTGATGAAACAGAAAATCTAGTGTTTTTAAAGTCTCAGATAACTACTCTGAGAGTCAGGCAATAGCTTTATGCACAATTTCCTATGTATATTTAAGCCTTTATCCAGCACCCAACTTAAATTAAATCATCCTGAAGGTTAAAGATTAATATTTCTCTTGAGGAAGAAGTTCTGAAACAAATCCTGCCATAATGGTAGCTTTGCTGTGTACCAGAGCAAAACATCTTAATTGCTTGTATGTGGAAGTTTTTTCTTTATTTTAATGAAGTTCTCAAAGCTGAAACGCATATTATACATCAGCCAGATTATGTTGCCATTATAAATTGAGAAAAAGATATTTCATGTTCCTTTTTCAATACTGGAATGTCCATAAAGACCAATAAATCAGTATTCACACAAGTTAACAGGGAAATAAAATGCAGCAAAATATGTTTCCCTGCAGGAAAACTTTTTTTTTTTTAAAGGGCTTTTAATACTTTTTTAAAAATCCAGTCTAAAACACCATCAATTCAGTGCCACTTGCTAGTAGAGAAAAAAAAAAAAAAGCACTGTAATTGCTCTCAAGGCTACAGCTTGACAGTCCTTCCTTCTGGCAAAGTAATGTTTTAGTTAAAAGCAACTAGATTATATGAAGTTGTCCTAGCCCTTTTCCTTCAAAAGTAATTATTTTAGCCCAGTAAGTCAAAGTTCTCCAAATTCTCTTTGTTATTTCTTTGCATGTACTCCCAATTGTTTTTAAGATTGATCAAAATGAAGAAAATGCATTATAAAAAGAGAAGAAAACAATACATGTTATATACCAGATCTGAAATACGTAGCAGGTGGTGTTGAAAAAAAGTTATTTTACAATGGGTAAGATCCAATATTGTAAAATGCTGAGCTCAAGACAGATTTAGGGCCCTTTAAAACAAGACTATTCTTCATAGATGCAAACTCATTCTGCAGATGGAGATCACTGAGGACACGGTGGATTTTATTTGTTAACTTTTCTAAAATAAAGTAAAATAAATTGAGGTTTTACGTAAACATCACTATTACTGTTACAGTTGCTTAGCAACAGCTGATAGAATGAGAGAGTATGGTATAGCTCAGGTAAATAAAAGGAAAGTGCTGATTTCATTGTTTGTGAAATACTGAGAAAATAATCCAGATTCTCTTCTGAGATTCTCTGGAATAGGAGCAACTCAATTGTAGGCAAGCTACTCTGAAAAGAGGGCTTCTTTATTTCCCTTCCGCCAGACTCCTGCAACATACAGGATAGCTGTCTGTACCAGATCTGATCACTTCAGTATTGTCACTTTGACTTTCATTTTTTATTGATGTCATTCTCCCAGACCACTTTACTGACAGCCTTACTCAGGATCTAACAACAGGGTTTTTTATTAACATCTTTATCACTGGATGCCTGCATCATGAGACTGAGAAGTGTAACGCAGTTCAAGCAGTTTGGTTTTATACTATTACTAAAAGAGCATATTGTCAAAAAGTCCAGTTCTGAAAACTGGGAAAAATCCATTTGTCTCATTTTAACTGCTCCAGTGGCATTGTCTACTTTAACTACCTTTTCTTCCCTGAGAGTTATTACTTTGTGCATCACTTCTGTTATCTGGCAGGCTTTCCAGCATTTTTTGTCTGTGTGTGACCACAGGATCAGCCCGGAAAAGGTTTCAAATTTGTTCACCTCTGCTATTTTAATTCGTGCTTTCTTTGCATTCAAAACAGAACCTTTTAGTTCAGTGTGCATTAATTACCAGTGCAAAGTCAACTAACATCAACTGAGAACGACAAATACTGTCTTCCAAATTAGATGGCTAAGTCGTAACTTGAAGAAAGAGAATGAGTAGCAATAAATTCTTCAATAGTCATTAGAGAAGTTTCATTTTCAAGATGGAAGAGTTCTTTTTAGAACTGAATTTAGAAAGATCAGATGACATTACATTAGGTTTTAGTGTTAAAACAATCACCTTTGTTAATACAAATACTTTTTGCAGGAAGAATTTTAACTTTCACATAAAAAAAAAATAATATTTTATGGATCTCCTGCAAGAAATCATGAAACATTCCTGNCCAACCACTGACCAATACTGTCAGTTCCCGAACTGCAATAACTGTCTCCCTGGCTAACCCCTCCTGTTGGGAGTGAAGTCAGCAGTGGTGAGCTTGCAGGGTCCTGTTCCCCTCATGCCAGAAGGATGGTCTGCCATTCAAGGCAGCTCAGCAGGGAGGAGACTGGGGGTGATCATTGCCCACACCTGTTACTGAGGGTGATCATTGCCTACGCCTGTGAGAGGGTGTGGCTAGCCTGACTCTTGCCCCTGGAGTGGGCTTACAAAATCAACTCAGCTAAAGGAGTCTGTGCCTTCCATCTCTGCCTACCCCCACCCCCCAGTTAATATAGTGGGCATGACATCATATGATATGGAATATCCCTCTGGTCAATCTGAATCAGCTCCAACAAAGAAAATCAACTCCATCCTGGCTAAAACTATGGCAATTCCCCTTGACAGGTATATTATTTCCATACACATAATTATGCTTCTTATTTAGATTTGTATTTTATATAAATTAAAATATGGCCATTACTGTCCTATCCAATGTACATATAAGAAAGAATTCTCCTATGAAAAATTAACAATATAACAGAGCAAACAATATACCAGCATTAACAAAGTTAAATATAATCAAAATACAGGTAGCATAACAACATGTGCATGTGTAAAATAAGAATTTCATTGCACTTTTAGTGTTAATAAATTTACACACACAAAACATACACAACCTATGACATTCATTAATATTACTAGGGTGGGAATGATGTAACAGACACATATTCCCTGGAGATTATAAATTCAAAGTACAGCTGCCTGAGGCATTCATGACTGGATCTAAAATGATTTGTTCTAATAATCTTAACCACAGGAAATTTAGTACCTTATGTTTTGTATCTTACTGATATGGTTGCACAGTATTAAAGTAATTACTGATTTTAATAGGGCAATGGGATGGAATGGAGGATGATGCAGCTCCTGTGCCTGAGTCATGATGTCAGTAGCTGACACTTATGCACAGCAATATTCAGAATGGAGTGGCTAACCACCATCTTGCGGCATCAGTAACAAACACAATTGCGTGAGTAACTATAGGTGTTTTTCAGCATTGTTCTGAATCCTTTGGCCCTATCTCCACCAATTCAAATGGGTCCCAAAATGCTGCCAGTCTGATTTGGTGCCCCTAGTTCATACTGGAGTAAATGAAAAAAGAATAAGATATTTTCCTTATTTCTTGATCTACATAAGATCAAGTTTTATTTCTCCAATACTAAATAAAATGTTTCAGTTTTATGTTTTCCAGTGTGCATATTTCAAGTAATTATTTAGATTTGTAAATAATGGCAAGTGATGTTGTGAACTGTGACAAAAATGCAATTAACATTTGTTTTAAGCTACAGCTGATTAGAATAATACTTTCTAAATAGTGTATATAGTATATATATTTACTAATTAAACACATTCAGCCCATGCACATGACTCAGGTTACAGAAATAAAAATTTACACAATTAATTGAATTCAAATAAATTCAGAAACTTAAGACGATAGTACAAGCTGGAACTGTAAAAGACATAAGAGGATATTTATGATATTTACTTAAAGAAATTATTTCTCCTAACAGTGCAACACTTCATGAGATATTGTACTTCTTAGAGCTGGTTAGCTTTTACTACATAATTGTTTCTTATAGAATTATGGTTGGTGCCATTTTGAAACACCAAATTGAAGAATCACACAAATATTCAACTATTTATGTGAGGTGAAGCACATTAAATTGCAGAAACTGAACTTGCACTCCTTCAGGCCTTTTCATCTGGCCTCGGCCCTCACATACTGCCTCTACATCATAGCATACAAGCACTATCATAGGGACTAGTTCTGAACTGGATTGCTCATAGGGATTTTTAATCCTTGATTAAGGCATATTTGAAATGGGTAGAAGATATCTACCCTTTGCAGGAACATTACAAGCAATACCCTGCTATGTTCATTTTACATGAAATACTGTACAGAAGAAAAAGCCGCCTGCATCACTGACTCATCCTCATGAGCCCGTGTGACTGACAGGAAATGGAGAGCCAGAAGGAGTATAGCAAGTAGATGCTATTCATGTTGGCACTGCTAAAGCTGGTTGTGCCAGGGTGGGTGAAATGTAGGCTGATCTGCCTTGTCCATGCCAGGTCTGTGGTGCAGAATTGCCCTCTGACCTGTGAACTATTCTGATGTTCATAGTCACTGCTTCCACAAAACGACATGGAAATGGGTTTCTCTGGGACATTTTAATTTACCACTCACAGGAGATATCCTTATGGTTCTTCCTCCGTAAGTATTCTAATGCCAATAGTTTTCTGGGAAAGGTACAAATACAACATTGCCTGTTCTTTCTCTAGGCCTAAAATAAAAGCTTTGATATTTGTGATAGTCAAGGGACATAACTTTAATTAAAATAGCTGAGGTATGGGTGTGATGAGTGGTAGAAGGGGTTGATCCTGAGTTCTTAGCCTATCTGAACAATAACACAATGCATCTGACTATTGAAGTGTCCAGGAGTGCGATCATATGCCCATTGAAGTCAATGACAAGGATTCTATAGGTTTCAGTGAGAGAAGGATCAATTCTGCACATACAGGCTCAGATTCATTACATATCTAGCTTGCTTCCAGGAGACAAAATATGAGAGGGAAAGGATTAGCATGGCTTAATAGAAGCAGACATGCCTTTGGGAGGCTGAGCATGGCCATCAATAAGAGCAGGATAAGACTGCGAAATGTTAGCTTTCACTCATGTTACATCAGACTGCATTATGTCATGCTGTCTTACATCTCATCTGATGGCCACATTTCTGTTACAAAACATAAAAAGATAGAGGAAACAACAGTGATTTGAAAAAACCCATTATTTTAGTTGAGGTGACTAGTCAATTAGCAGTTACGATAAAATAAGCTTTAACTAGTTTAAAAATATTCTTGTCCTACAAGTAAAAAAACCTTGCCAACACCACAGTTTTTATTCCACCAACGATAAATTATTAATTCAATCCACATTGTACTAGCTATTAGACCATGGCTGCAAGATTTACTCTTGAAATTCTGAAGGCGTTCACCTCTAGCATGCCCTTAGCACACCTGCCTCCCAGTTTACCCTGCTATACAGCTTTCCTTACTCAGGATGGAATGTGATCATATGTATATAGGAAACACTTATTGTATATTTTTTTGTGGCAGAAACTGTAAAATTAACTTTTCCACAGTCACTTGCTGGACAGACTGCCGAAAGCTGTTTCATGCTTCAGCTAAAACACAGTAAACTATAATATCTTCTTTGTGTCATTGTAACCTACACTTTAAGAAGCTGTATAATTCATGGTATGGTTGTCAGCTGGAGTCATCCATTCCATACAAACAATGTTCTTACAATGTCACAGAAAAATCTGAAGTATTAGCGTACTTTGAAAATAAATGTACGGTTCACTGCATTCTGCAGTTTATAATCATATTTTGGTGATGAAAAACCACATTTATTATAAGTAAAATTACTAAAAAATTAAGCAAACCTTGCGTGTGGTTCTTGTCATTTGATACAACAGGTATTTTTTCCATGTTTGCATTTATAAACTGGTGATTCTGTAGGCTATTAAATCAACTAGAGCCAGGAAAAAGAACATCAAAGGTCACTTATAAAAGTATAGCCATTTTACAATCACAGCACTTGGAGAACATGAGGCACCCCTACATGCACTTCCCAAAGTTCCCTCTTTGTGCCATTTCTGAAAGAAAATGCCATCAACAAAACAGGCGTATTATTAAATATCTTTGATTTATCTCAGTATTGGCCTCTTCAAGCCATCTGTCTTTGTGTCATGCTTTGCAGCTCTTCAGTCGATATAAACTGGCATGTCTTCACTAGCTGCTTCACATCAGATCAGCTATAACACTAGCTGAATTCCCAACACATATGCCAATTCTACCATCCACCTTTCTTCCTCCCCTTCCCCCTTCCTGTCTTCCCTCTTTCCTTCCTTCAGTTTTCAAATACTTATTCAATAAAGGCATTTTATTATTTACTCTTCAATCTGATCCTCTTAATGATACTCTATTCATTACTTTGATATTTCTATGCTCCTAAGGCAAAACACTGCATATGTAATTAGCAAGCAAAGAAAGTGCAAGGAAAAGGTCTGACTGTTTACTTTATTTGTTAAACCTTTTTCCAGATTCTTTGGCTGTTTAGTTGCATGATGAATGCAACAGATACTGAATTTCAGCTGCCATTTCACTTGCTTTGCTTTACAGAAAGGCTATGCAAAGAGCTGCAGAAAGACTTTGTGATATTGAGAAATTCCATATTGAGACAGTTACAGTAACACCGTGCCCAAGCAAAGCCCAGTTTTGCACACATAGCACTGGGCTCTAAGTTACCTATTAGGACTCAGGAGAACTATCACACAGTAGATGGAATGTTGAAGTAATGTGTTCATAAAACCATAAGAGTCAAAAAAGTGAACAGAATGTTTAAAATTATTAAAAGTTAGAGGAAACAAACAGAAAGTGTAATTAAGCCCCACATATGCTTACTGTCTAATCTGAGTTCTGCATGCAAGTTCAACACCACATTCTTATCAGGCAATATGTAGATAAGAACTATAAGGATGATTGAAGGTATGAAATAGCTTCTGTACAGGGAGACTAAATAGACTCAAATCATCTAGCCTGTAAAACAGACTGCTAAGGGGGAAAGTGGGAGATGTCCACAGCATCACAAGGGTAAGAAAAACTGTTCTTCTGTTCTGTTTTTTCTTGCCTCTGTTTCCATTACTCAAAACTCTCCTTCTACTCATACATTCAAAAAAAAAGATATATTTTCACCTAGTGCATAACTAAACAGTAGAAATCATTTCAACAAGAAAGCAATTAGACTGTACCAAAAGAAAAATTAGTTAAAAAAAAATAAAATTGTCAGAGCATTTTAAAAGGAAAGATACAACCTCTAGCTGAGAAAGTCTCCCAGATGCACCTAACTAGAAGAAAGAAGTATGCTTACATTCATTTTGCAGTTTTTCTAGGCATCTGCTATTAGACAGTGATGTACATAAGATACTACATGACGGACTTCAGTCAGACACACTATGCCCTTCACGTTACTGTCCTGGAGATACCACTGAAGAGGGAAGACCCCATAGCACTGTTAAAGCATCTAAAATTATCCAAGTTGGATTTTGAATAACAGAATCACAGAATGG
>VZTV01119626.1:16453-27390 GCA_013400875.1 Anhinga rufa | reverse complement strand
GTCATCCTGAGCACCGGCACCCCCGGCACCGGCACCCCCGGGCACAGGCACCCCCGGCACCGGCTCCCCCGTCATCCCGGGCACCGGCACCCCCGGGCACCCCCGGCACCGGCACCCCCGGACACCGACACCTCAGCATCCTGGGCACCGGCACCCCCAGGCACCGACACTGACCCCGAAGCATCCGACACCGGGGACCGGAATCGCGACACCGGCAGCGAAAGCGAAGCCCCCCCGGGACCGGGACCGGGACCGAGACCCCCATCGCCGGGCTGCGATGCTTCCCGGGGCGGGCCCCCTCGCCTTCCTCCTCCGGTGCCTGCTGCTCCTCTTCGCCTCCGAGAGCCGAGCCCGGGCTCGTAAGTCCCCCCCACCCCGCTCCCCTCCTGCGCTGGGTCCCTCCGTGCCTCAGTTTCCCCATTGCCGGGGTCCCCAAGGATTTGCGGGGGTGGAGGGGGGGCTTTGCGGCATGGCTAGGGACACGGGGCGGCTCCTCGCCACGGCAGGTGCCGGTCCTCCGTGGCCAGGGCGTCCCAGGCCGCGCAGCCAGCTGGGACCCCCATCCTGCACTGTTGGGGTCACGGCTGCATCCCCCCCCACCCGCTGCTGCCCCCGTCTGCTTTGTGGGGACATACAGCGCCGAGCACGCTGCGGGGAGGAGGTTGTGGGGTTTCGAGGGTTGGCAGGGACCTGTTGAAGGGCTGGGACCCTCCTCCCGTGGGCCAGAACTTGTGTGGGGCGGGTGGTTGAATTACAGCCCGTCCCCTGCACGGATCCCACCCAACCTGGGTGCATCTCCCCACCGAGGGTGGACGGGAATGTGGGTGCTTTGGGGAAATGAACCCCCAAACCAAAGCTGGGGGCTTTTCTCCACATCCATGTCCTTTGCCCGTCTCCACGTCCATCCCTTGCCCATCTCCACGTCCATCCCTTGCCCATCTCCATGTCCATCCCTTGCCCATCTCCCATGACCATCCCTTGCCCATCTCCACGTCCGTCCCTTGCCCATCTCCACGTCCATCTTTTGCTCATCTCCACATCCGTCCTTTGCCCATCTCCACGTCCATCCCTTGCCCATCTCCACGTCTGTCCTTTGCCATCTCCACATCCATCCCTTGCCCATCTCCACATCCGTCCTTTGCCCATCTCCACGTCCATCCCTTGCCCATCTCCCACGACCATCCCTTGCCCATCTCCCCGTCCATCCTTTGCTCATCTCCACATCCATGTCCTTTGCCCATCTCCACATCTGTCCCTTGCCCATCTCCACACCCATCAGTTCTCCATCTCCACATCCACCCCTTGTTCTCTTATTACTCCTGCTCCCAGCTGGCCAACTGGGGCGGATAAGATTTGGGATGAGGAAGGCAAGAAGTTCAGCACTTCCTTGTGCAAAAAGGTTTGAAGGACTTGGCCAGGGCTGTTTAGCAGCTTGGAGGGTGCTGGAGGTGTTAATTGGGGCCAGGAGGTGGGTTTGGCTTGGGCAAAGCACTGGGACCCCACCAGCAGCTGCTGGGAACCCCTACAACGTCGCAAAGCCACCTGAGTGCCGAGCAAACCAGAGCAGGACTTGTGTCCCTACATGTATTCTCCCCTTTAATCTCCCGAAATCCCAGTAGAGTCTGTCGGTGGCTGCATTAGGGTGATTTACGACTTCCCTGCTGCCAGCAGTGCATTAGGCACTCGGCAAATAATCATCCTCCTGGAGCTCTGACCCAAAATGTGAGCGCTGGATTGCTCGTCCCGGCGGTGGGGTGTGCTGGGGGCGGAAAGGCAGGCGGATGGATGGGGCTGTGCAGAGCCTTGGAGAGCAAAATCCAGGTGAGTTTGGCTCCTTTCCCTTTCCCTGGGCTCATTGAAAGCCGCTGAGCTCAGCATCCGTTTCTTGAGCAAGGGATGTGGGTCTGACTCTTTGCCTCTGCCAGGGCTGTGTTAACCGTGGTAGCCACATTAGGAGGAGGATGGAAACATCTCCAGAAGGTGAAAGGGATGCTAGGTGAGGTGTTTGCTCTTCAGGCTGGTGGTAGCAGAGCGCCTAAATTGGGCACAAACCAGGATGAATGGGGACCGGAGGGGTTTGTCTGCTTTGGGAGGAAGTGCTGGGGTCTGTTTGCAGGGTTTATAACGGTGATAAAGGGCTGGGGACTGCGGGACAGGGGCAGAACCAGAGCAGGGAGGTCCGGGATCGCCTCCAGCCCCGCATCGCTTTGGCTTTGCCACCCATCCCACAGTGCAGGGGGCTTGGCTGGGGCTCCAGGTGCCCCGCGGTTGAGGGGCTTGGTGACAAGGTCCTCATCAAATCATGGACTTTTGTCCGCCGTCCACCTCTGCAGCTCACCGCCTCACGTTTTTCTCAGGGCCGAGTGCTCAGGGAGAATGAAGACAGGAATAAATTAGTTACGAGCAGGCTCATCAGCCAAGAGACCTACAGTGTCGTGGCTAAAAATAGGTGAGAAGCAGAAACGCTCGGGCTTGAAGGCAAGTCAGAAAAGAAGAATTTGCCCACAGAAACAGGCTATTTTAGGGGATTTAAACTCTCAGCTGAAAAAATACCAGAAGCACAGGTTACTGGGCCGAATGCGCTGCAGCGCGGCCACTATGAGTAATTCAGCGGCAATAGCTGAATGCAGTGATGTTTTGGCTGGAGGCATTTAAACACCAGCATCTCTGGAGAGCGTGAGGCAGTGGTTTTCCCCAGGAACCTGGAAGCTGCCACTTCATTTCTTTTTAACGCGGTTCCTGGAGAAAAGGGGGTTCGTGGGATCTGTCTGTCCTACAAGTTTGGATCCAGTGTGACGAGGTCCAAGATGGGAAGGACGGGGATGAAAAGCAAATCCTGCCGGTGGCCACGGTAAGGGAGAGGCGAGGGCTGCACACCCTGCTTTAGACAACCCTTTAGCATCCCCTTGGGAAGGAGAGGAGGGAAATGGGGGCCCTGTCTGACGCTCGCAGAGCCCGCGGGGATGCTCTGAGCCCAGGACTTCACTCGGCTTCTCCACCCTGGGGAGCTCGGCAATGCTTCATGAGGCTGCATTTGCAGAGCTGCGGAGTTTTCCAGGCTCCCAAAGTCCCAAGAAGAAATTCCCAGCCCAGGACTGAGCAAGGCGAGTGCGTGGGAAGCGGTCCTGGATGTGAGTGGAGTCGTTTAGGATGCCACATGTCGAGGGCCCGGTGTGTTTTAACCAGTCCCTTCACAGCTAAGTTGCATTTTAAGCCCTTCATAAATACAGGGCTGTCATAGGAGCGCCTGGACTTTCTGTACCAGACAGTGCTCTTTACACTTTATTTATGGCCGCTCTTAAAACTTGCAAACTGGTTTGCATAAACACACCCCCACATGCCCGGCACGGTGCTGGCTGGCAGGTGCGTGACCTCCGAGAAAGCTGTCGGGGCCGGGAGCCCGGCTCAGATGTGCCCTGCTCGGGGGAGAGCTGTGGGGGGATCGCCTGGGGATGCAGAGGTGGGAGAAACCCCTGTGCCGTGAGATGAAACAAGGGAGAAGTGGTGTGGGACCTGTGGGATGTTTCGGTAGCATCCTTGTTGGAGCCAGTTTGGTACCTGGAGTGAAAGTCCCTGCTAGGGAAACTGAGGCACAGGGGTCTCCTGAGCACATTAGCCTCTCTCTAGCCATGAGTCAGGGCTTTACGTGGAGCAGGGACTCACCTCTAGGGACTCCTCAGTGTCCTGTAGCATAGCGGAGCTCCGATGTGAGCCCGGATTGATGCACGGTGATCCCACGCATGCAGAGACCCCGGGCTGGGTAATGGGTGTGTGACTGGGAGCCGTTCCCTGGGCTGACAGAGCAGTGATGTAAAAGCAGGTTTAAACCTCCCATGACCCATCAGGTCTGGAAAACCCTCACGTGGGAGTGAGGGATGTAGGGGCAGGGTCTTGCACGCACGCGCGTGTATGTGCCTTGACTTTGTTGAGCATCAGTCCCTATATCCAGAGGGACGCGAAGTGAGCGTGGCTGAGCCTGAGCCGAAGGAGGATTTGGCAGCAGAACATGGCATTTGAGTAGCCATCACGCTTGCAGGTTTAATAGCTCACCTTGGTTCCTGCTGCCATGCTCAGGAGAACGTCTGACCTATTTTGGCCCCTGGTTCAGCCATGGTCAAGGTGTCCAGGCAGTGGGACGAGTCACACCGTGTTGGGAAACCCGTTGGGGACGTCCTTGTCCTCACAGCCTGCTGCAAATGTGGAGGGGAGCAAAGAACTGGCTCAAACGGGCTGTGTCAGCGGGCGGGAGAGCTTCAAGGGACAGGTCTCATGGACATCCCCAAGGTCAGGGGATGTCCAGGAGTGGTCTGACCAATATCAGCCAGTTTGATGGTTCAGCAGAGAGGCTGTGGGGTCTTGCCCATCTCTCCTCAGTTCATGGTCTCTCGCTGGATCTAGAGCAGGTCATGAAGATGTAGGATGGGCATCTTTTTGGTGGCTGGTGTATTAAGCTGTTGAGATACATCCTAAAGAGGCATCAAGGCCATTCTCCTGGTGTGAGAGAGACGTCAGCAGTCACTGAATGCAATGCAGGATGGGTTTCTCCACACCATTCAGTTTGTCACCCTGGACCGATGTCTCTAGACCATCTCATGAAGATGCTGCTCCGGGGGATTCATAGAGTGTCTCAGAGGCTCCAGGATAGCCTCTTCTGGGATGTAAATCTCCTGGTAACTGGAAAGCTGCCCACAATACCTGTCCTAAATCTTCCAGGCTTTGCCCCAAGCGGAATGCTGCTTCTTGTCCCTGCCATGGCCAGAGATCACCCTTTTCTTTGCAACGGCGCTTTCTTGCCTCGTCCTCCCCTTCGTACTTTCCATCTCATATTACATACCTTCCTTGCCATCCAGGATGCAATTAAAGATAATTAACGACAATTAAAAATAATCAAAGTAAACCAGGGCCTGGGCACGGCCTTGAGCATTGTCTGGGGGTGTCCAGACTCTTGCTGCGGGTGCACTCCCTGGCATGGTGTTGGCCAGTGCCAACTTGGGCTTTGCCAAATGCCTGGGGACAGCTGGGCCAGGGCAGCTCCGGCAGGCGGGTGTGGACATGACTGGGCCACGCCATTGGCCCCAGACCCTGGCCTGGGGTATTCAATGATTTGGATGTAACCAGGTCATCCTCACCCAAGAAAACACTGGAGCCAGGGGAGAAAGCGGCTGCTTGGATGGGGAGGCAGGGAGAAACCTTCCTCCTCCATAATGTCCCCAGCAGAGCCCTTCGGGGTGGGCAAGGCAGAGCATCTCCCACGTGGAAGAGTCCTCTCTGCAGCATCTCCTACCTTCTCTCTGGGCGTGAGGCCACAGGACTTGCTGCTGGGTGGCAGAGGAATCATTTCCACATCTTTCAGCTGTTTTTTCCGGTCCATACAACCCATAACGGTACTCTGAAGAGCAGAGTCTTATATCGGGGGCGTCTTGTATTCGGGAAGAAACTGGTTAGATGGGACCATTCTTGGAGGTGTTTGCAATGGGAGGTGTTTGCCCCTTCCCACCTCTGCTCCTGCTTCCAGGGCCCATAGGGCCACCTCCAAGCGTGGAGCCTCTGGCTTGCAATCAGCAAGCTCTGGTTGTGTCTCCAAGGTGGAGTGGACGAGGTTGGCCCGCTGTCTTCTCCTGCCCAGGGATCGCGTGGTCCTCGGGAAGGAAAACAAAGTGATGGATTCCTCTGGACTTTTGGTATTGCAGCCTTGAAAATGCTCCACAGCTCAGGAGCCCTCTCTGGAAAATGAAAACTAAAACAACGTGACTTTTGTGAGCGTGCTGTTGCCGAAGACGCAATAAATAAGGAGACTGAACGTCACGGGAGCAATTTACTGCCACAAATGGCTGTTCACTCTGAATGAATTGGGAAGATATCCAACGTTTGACCTCTGAAAATGAAATTATTAGCCTGGCATGGGAAAAAATGATCCAGAGCCTCCAGCTTTTAAGCCTCCTCCTTCCATCCATCCCCAGCTTGCTTTTAACCAAACACGCCGGTGCCTCTTGCCAAATACGCGGCATAGTGCTACTGAGATGCGGACAAGTGTCTGCTGCTGCCCAGTGCTGCCAGTCGGCTTTAATTTTACCAGCGGGCCCTTTGCAGACATGAATCAGGCTGCTTTCGAGGGCTGGACCCAAACCAGGGCTCCACTTGTGAAAGGCAAGTGATTAAATGTTTGAACGAAGCAGCCAACTGGCATGGGAGCCTGCAAGCTGAGCGGGGCCGTGTCACATGAAGGCAACTTGATTTCTTCACCCTCAGTGTAATTCACGGAGATGCTGCAAGCAGGGAAAAATGAAGTCATTTTCTCACCCGTTTGCAAAATGATGATTTTTTCTTTCTTTCTTTCTTTTTTTTTTTTCCCTTTCTCCTGTGTTTCTGCCATTTCCAGCCACGCGCTCCCTGTTCTTGTGTGGTTTGCTGTAAGTTCGTGTCATGCATGGCCAGGAATATGGGTTTGCTGACTTGTTAGAGGTTTGGAGCAAGCTATGGGGATGGTGGAAAGTCCTGAGTAGGGAAGAGCCTCCTGCCTGTCCTTCTGATGGCATCCACCCCAAAATTATTGCAATTCTCTACCTCTGCAGATGCAACGCCGGCCCCACACAGCTGTTCTTGGACTAGGCGGTCTGGACAGCTGGTGGCCACCTCCTTTGAAGGTACAACTTGGAGAATCATGTGCTTGAAGCCATTAACTCAATGAGGAGCTCAGGGCTGCTGGCAGACCCGTAGAGCTTGAGTTGGAAGCGACCCATAAGGATCATCGTAGACCCATAGGGCTGCCCTTCCTGATGGCCACAGGGTCTGGCCGTGGTAGGGCATCACTTAGGTTCATCCTGAGGGTGGTCAGGAGCTGGAGGAAGGATGGCAGCCCGCCATGGCGTATTCATATGAGTTTTGCCTGGTAGGTGGGAGAAACATTCACATTAAGCAGGTGGCACCTCCAGCTTTGGCAAGGTGGGACAACGTCGGCCAGGCTCTCTAAACCACTGCCTTACCCCAGGCAACACAGCAGAGCACAGGATGGCTTTTAGCACCATTAGGGTGGTGAATGCCCCTGAGCTCATTTTGGGGACCCTCTGCTATTCATCGAGGAGTCCTTCCAGCAGCGTAGCGGGGTCAGCACCCACCAGTTTGCCTGCCTTCATACAGCGGGCGACGGGAGCTGGGCACCATGCCTCGGCAAACAGCTCTCTGCCCTCTCCCTGCATCCCTAGGGCACTGCAAGGTTTTAAAAGACCTATAAATGCTTCAGGGAGCAAAAATGTCTCCGCTGCCTTCGAGCAACGTAATTGCCCAAACTACCTCAAATCCCCTTGATGACATAATCTTTTAAGTCGCCTTCAGTTTTAGTGGGGCTGTAAGTGCTTAAACCACTAATAACACACACAGGCAGGCGTGTGCTTATTCACAAAAGAGCTTAAGCCCCAGTGTGTCCCTCCAGCTGGTCAGGGCTTGGGGACATGCCACAGGAGAGCAGGAGCAGCCGATGGGCTCTGGTGGGAGCTATGGGGTCCAGGTTCCTGCAGGACTGACCAGGGTTAGAGCTTGGTCCTGCAGGACCAGGTGATGCTTTTTGATGTGAACATTAAGGACGACTGAATTGGTCTTTCTGGCCAAAGCCCGGCGGTTGTTGGTGGTGATTATGGCCACAGTTTGTCCCACAGGTCCTGCTGCAGGCTGGCCTCGTCCCACCAAAGGATTGGTGCGTAACCAAGGGCTTGGAGATGGAAGGGGTTGATAGGGACCTGCTAAAATCCGGTGGGTCACCAAAGGGGATCTCCTTCACGAGTCATGTTGGGCACCATCTCATCTCTCTCCCTGTGCCGCGGCAAGGTTAAACCCATCCCAGTATAGGCAGGGCTGGATTGTTTCTAAGACAGACACCTCCAGTTCAGGAGCATGGCTGGAAACTGGCTCTTCTTGGGATGATAGGAATAGAAAGATACATGGTCAGGGCAAAAAAGGGGACGAGGTGGACTTGGTGTCCCCATGGACAACCCCATAAACAAAGAGCATGGTTCAGCCCACTACAGCCAGACTAGAGCCCGGTAAAGCCAGGGGGCTGAGCCTGGTGAGATGGGGCAAGCCAGCACGGTCCTGCTCCTAAGGGCTGATGCTTGGCTGTCCATGTGCCGATGGCGCTTGTCCAGGGGTCCTCGAGAGATTGAGCAGAAGCTCTTAGGGGAGCAAAACGTTTTCCTTCAGAATGTGTTTCTACCCCAAAATGTATTTTTTTTTTCCTTCTTTTTTTGGCTAGCAGTGAAAATGTCTCCTAAATTTGGGCTCTCCTGTCTCCCCCAACACTCCCAGCCCTTCTGGTCTCCCTGGGAGAAATTCAGTCCCATAGCATCTTCTGAAATCATAGAATGGTAGGGGTTGGAAGGGAGCTCTGGAGATCATCTTGTCCAACCCCCCTGCGTGAGCAGGTACACCTAGAGCAGGGAAATCACCTGTCCATCTTCCAAAGAGCACTTCTACTGACCTATTTTAGAGTCACAACTATTTTTTTTCCTCAAAAACACCCATTCTATTCCTTGCTTGCAAAGGGAGTCCAGCTTGCTCAGAGGACTTGCCATTTGGCCAGATGGGTCCCAGCCCAAAAAAACAAATCACGGCAAAAAAAAGGCTTTTGGGGAATGTATTCGGTCTGGGGTCTGGTGGATGGGATGTGGCCATCAGCTACTCATGGAGGACAGCATGAAGGCACAGAGCTGTCCTTGCTCTTCTCATCATGGAGGGAGGAGAGGTCTCCCAAGGACTGTCCCTTTCTCTAATGTAGCTTCTCCTGGTTGACTTTTAGGGCCGGATATATTCTGCGACTTCAACGGCAAGAAGTACAGCCTGGGCGAGAGCTGGCACCCCTACCTGGAGCCGCAGGGGCTGATGTACTGCATCCGCTGCAGCTGCTCGGAGGCATGTCCCCCATGAGGTGTCACAGGAGGTGGTGGGGATGCTGCTGCACTGGGGCATCGCTTTGGCAGCTTTTAAGCAGATCTGTTCTGGTGTCTAATTTGACCAGAGAAGCCCTTTCCAGTCCCATAGGGACGTTGAATTAATTTCTTTCCTTTTGAAAAAGCCCCACGTGCCCCTGGGGGTGTTGGGTTGACCTTGTGCGGGAGCTGTCTCAGTAGAGTTGGTGGGCTGTGGGTGGAGGTGGCTCAGGGATGCTGTGGGACCATGGGAGGTCTTTGATGATGAGAGATGAGACCATGAGCTGGCTGGCAGCAGGGTCCGAGCCAGGGATGGAGACCTGCTTGAATGGGTGAGCTACACCAGCACAATCTATCATCATAATGGGGCCATCATCCAAAGTCTTCCACCTCTTGCAAGGGTGAACATGTAGCTGAACAAACCGTCTTTCTCTCGCTCTTTCCCCAGAATGCCAACATCAGGTGCTACCGGATCCAGTGCCCGGCTCTGCAGTGTGCCAGCCCCATCACTGACCCCCAGCAGTGCTGCCCACGGTGTCTCGGTAGGTGGACAGCCCATGGGGAGGTGGTGACAAGGTGGCCGTGGTCCCGCAGGGCATACCTCATCTGCAGTTGCTTGAATGCTCACACCTGGGGCAGCACAGCGATGCTGGCTCTGGCCCTGCTCATGGGGTCACAGCAGCAACGGCACCTTGGGCTTCTTGTGTTGCTTTTTCCCCCCAAAAAATGTCATTTTGATGGAGAAGGGCTGTCTACCAGACCACTTTCTTCAACTCCTGCCCCATCCCAAGAAGCCTTGTATGGACAAAATGTCAGGTCACAGTTCAGTGACAAACCAGAAGCTGGCACTTTATTCAGATCATTTGCCAGCAAAATGTGTTGGACACAGGAAAAAAGATTTTTTTTGGGCAGCCCCGCTCTCCAAAAGCTTTTGGGCACATAAATCCCCACAGGCCATGCAGTGCCCCGGCCACTTCTTTGTGATAACTGCCGTGTGTCAAGGTCTCCTTGTCCTTTTGGGTTGGGCTGGTGGGGAATCTGCTGAGGATCTGTGCTACACTGGGGCCAGGCAAGGACTGGCTCTCATCCCCTTGTTTTCTCTTCTTCTTTTCCAGAACCACATTCCCCTTCTGGCCTCCGGGCGCCCGTCAAGTCCTGCCAGTACAACGGGACGACCTACCAGCAAGGCGAGATGTTCACCACCACTGAGCTCTTTCCCAGCCGCCAGCCGAACCAGTGTGTGCAGTGCAGCTGCTCCGTAAGCTACCTGCGAGCCCGCGGGAGGCGGGGAGGGCTTGGGGTCTGCTTCTGCACCCCAACAGTGTCCCACCAGGTCAAAAACCTCATGAGGACCGTTGGCTGGTACCAGCCCATGGTGGGATGGTTTATCATCAGGATCAGGTTATCAGTGCAGGAGGTTGATCTTCCTCTGAAATGGTGCTGGGTCCTCCCTGCCCAGCAGCTAAGGACCACCGCAGAGCTGGGTGCTTCCCGCTCTGCCTGGGTGTGTTATCTGGCCTTGACCCAGAGCAAGGTGTGCTGCAAATGCCTGCCAGGCCCTGGGGTTGGAGCACAAAGCACTCGCCTGCATCTCCTCCCTGGTGGGAACAGCACAAAGAAACTGCTCCAAGGGTGGAGAGACCTCACTGGAGATCCCATGGGCCAGTTCTGGGTGGACACCACTGGGGCTCCCCGGGGTGGGCAGGGGGACAGCCCTGTCCCCACTGAGCACACCAACAAGTTGATTTGCCTGCTGCAGGGACCAGTGCTGTCCCTGCAGCATCCAGCTATCCCACCTGCCCCACTGAGGCATGGTACAGCAGATGGCCAGCAGAGAGGACAACCGGGAGCCTTTCCCCGCACGTGCTTGCTGCAGAGCAGATGGGGTTTGTAGCCGGAGGACCTGGGGGAGCTCAGCATGCCTGCAAGGCAACACGGATGCCAGCTCCTGGGCTTCAGAAGTTCTTGGCACGTTGAGCCCAGTGTTGAGCTGGTGGGACTGAGCTGAGCTCCAGAAAT